>JBBMKA010040302.1:0-21842 GCA_037833695.1 Sechiopsis laciniata | reverse complement strand
AAATTGATTCTGGTTTTAAATGTAGATTCGGAGTCATTTTTTTGTTATAAAATTTCTGATTTATTTATTTATTTTACTGAATTCAATTGATTCAGATATAAAAATGTAGATTTTTCCCCAAGTATCGGTTAATGGTTTAACGGAACATTTTATAAATATATTATCAAGCATTTTTTAAAATATGACTTTTTTTTACACCCATTATCAATTCAATTTAAGTGAGTTATCTTAAATATGCACACCTAATAATAAAAATATTAGGAGTTTAAACTATCCACCTCAATTATTTTTAATTAAAAAAATTGTCTAAATTTAACTTCCCAATTTATCTAAACACCATTTAAAATAATTTATCATCTGGGTGCCTCAAACACAGCCTTAGTCTTTGAAATGATTTTATTTGTGTAACAAAAAATATTATTAAAATTATTGAAAAAGTATTAGGAATCATCAAGGTTAGATTTTTTTTTTTTTTTTTTTTTTTTTTGAGAATTTCAAGGTTACATTGCTACATAATAAAATTTGACACTTACTAAAGTTTAAGGACTAAATTCTTACAAATTTCAATGTAGAATTTGAGCTTAAATTTTTTTATTTTTGTAAAAGTTTTTAAAATAATAATTGTATACAATGCCTTAAAAAAATTGATTTCTCGATAAAAATATTGATTTGTAAAAGGTTGTATAAGATCATTGTTTTTTTCGATAAAAATATTGATTCTTGCTATAAATAGTAGATTCATTTGTAAAAAGAAAAAATAATATATGTAGTAGATTTGAACCTCCAACCTCTGTGCATTGTTATACTAAATGAAATAGAAACTTATAAGGTTAGTTAAATTCAAAATAATTATAAATATGGTCCGTTAAAAAAAGGTACTATTAATGATAATATTGTATTATATTTATGAATATAAATATAAATATTTTAAAATTTACTTTATAATTATTTTGTGAGAAAAACCCACTTAATATAATTTCTTGATTCAAAATATTTAATTACTTGCCACCAAGGCATGATATCATACATTATGCAAAATACCATTTCAAATCTCATATATATTTGTTAACAAAATGTTAAAAAATAATTATAAACATTTGACAACCAAGGTTACCGAACTTACAAAATTCATTCAATGATCAATAGTTAACCATTTGGTTCATTTCTTTTTCAAATGTTGATGGATTAAAAAATCAATTGATCAATTCTACCTTTGATTGAAAAAATTACTTTAGCTAAAGATGATACATTTACAAAACTCAAGCTTGCTTATCCTAAATAAAAATCAATACAAGACTTGAAAAAAAAAAAAAGGTCAAACCCAAAGACAGACCGAATGAATATTTAACTATAATAGTCACTAGCAAGTTTAAATGCCTCACAATCACTCCAAATAGGGGGTGCCTTCAAAATCCTTACTGATGATTTCAGAATGGTACTTTTTTCAAGATTGAACACATGAGTGTTATACTTATAGCCATAGCTCAAACACGAATTCACTTCATTCAAAAAATATATGCAGTTCCTCTCAAAACCTTGAAGATCAGTCGGGGTTGAAATCGAGAAACAATCCACCCCCAAAACAAAGGCTTGATTCCCTAAGTTCTTGACCTCCACCCATCTTTCCCTCCTTTGATCCAACCTATGAACTTTGAAATCAATTGATTTCGCTAAACATTCGCCAGTGCACCACCTACGAATACTAGTCCAAAACGAATCGAAAAGATCGAACTGACTTTCCTTCCTTTCTACAAATCGATCCACCACATAAATCTCACCCCCACATTCAACCAAATGTTTCAAATCCCCGTAAACACTCATTGAATCAGAAATTTGTACCAATTTCATGGATGAATTAATCAAGAACATTCTTCCTTGTCTATCAATTGTATACATTTGACCGTTGTACACAATCACATCATCATAGTTAGCATTCTTGCTGATCGCATTGAATTTTTGTCTCTTGAAATTCTCTCCATATTCCATAAACAATAACCATCCGTTATTGTGAAGTGCTACAATCATGCAAATGTTTTTGTGCTTCTTCAGCTTCTGAGGAAACACTAGTATCTTAACTAATTTTTGAAAATCAGTGGTATGAACATTCGTGGCTCCAAGAGAATATGATCGAGCAACTTCTTCTATTCGATAATCGAGAAAGTTCACTTTCTTTCCTTTCTTCTTGGATTTATAGTTCAAATAAACCCGACGTTGAGATAGATTTGTATTGTCGATCATCGCTAAAAACCCTTTTGAAACCGAGTTTGAAGATGGATGATGATCGTGGGGAGTGAAGCGATAGATTATGCTTCGAAAAAGTATAGATTCGTAAAATATACTATAAATCTCACGATTATAGACATGTGAAAGGGGGAATATGAGGTTTAGTTTAGGAAGAGAATTACGCCATGATCGACAGACGCTGCGAAATCGGAGGACGTCGATGTAGTTATCGAGGCGTTGTCCGATGAGCGGCCAAAGTTCATGAGGAAGATCCGACCACGATACCTGAGATTGATCCTCCATCGTAGCGTTGTAATTGCTTGCACAAGTTCAAGAACAAATCAGAAGAAGGAACAAATTGCTTCTTACAATTAGGGCTAATTGATTTGAGATTCATTAAATATTAGAGTGTTCAATTTCTTTTAGATGAAGGATTCGGATTCGTAATGGGAGTTTACTCGTTTTACTCCTTAGTGACGGTTATTTTTGTATAAAATCTCTCATTCAATATTCTTTTCTTTTTAATTTTACTGGATTCAAATATAACTTCTCAGATTTTTTTTTCCTAATTGTTTTTGAAAATATTTTTTAGATTTTGGGATTAAGCCAAAGAAAATTTGAAAATGTAATATATTATAGTATTTTATATTTTGTTTTGCTAAATATATAATGTATTATAAACCAAAATAGTAAATATCGAATGAGTCGGTGACGCGATTGGTTATCTGGTTTGGTGTTAATTCATTTCCATTCGAGTTCGATCCCTAAAATCGATATTTTTAATCCTCTTCAAATAATAATTATTTAAGAAACCACTAATCCTTTCGATTTTATATTATGGACGACTAATAATTAAAAGATTATAAATTCAATTTATTTAATTAGTTAGATAAAAAATTGTCTATAAACTTAAATGTCCCATTTGTCTTTTTCTTTTTTTAGTATAAATTGAGTTAAGAGAGATTACAAATACAATGTCCCATTTGTCTAAACACTATTTAATTTACCGTGCCCCCAAACATAGCTTATAGCTTTAATCTTAGGATTTTATCTGTATAACAAAAAAAATATATTGTTAAGATTATTGAAAGACGTCTTAGGAACTATAAAGGTGACGTCGTTACATAACAAAAATTTGACATTTAATACCAAATTCTTAGAACTAAATTCTTACCAATTAAAGTAGAATTCTAGATTAAAATGTTATTTTCTTTAAATTTTAAAGACAAAAAATACCTCGGTCGTTTATTGTGATTTTTAAAATAATATTTTAATAAAATTAAAAGGTTGTACAGGAGCATTTTTTCCAGATAAAAATATTGATTTTTTTTAGTATTATAAAAAATTGGTTCTCGCAATAAACTATTGTTTGAAGTATTGACCGAATGAGTCAGTGGTACAATGATTTCATTGGTTGTAAACTAGTTCAACACCAGCATCACATGTTCTATCTTGAGATTCGGTATTTATCCCCCTGATATGTACTAAAAAAAAATTTAAGATGTATGCATAGTAGTTTCGAACCTCCAATGTAATGACCACAAAATTTACAATAAATACATTTTCCATATAAGCGAATTTGTTAATCGACAGTAATCTATTTTAATTGAATTTTAGATCAAATAAGTTAATTATAAAATTTTTACCAACTATGAATTCTCGTTCCTTAAATTTCAAGTTTTTATTGAAACAATAAAATTGATATATGAGAAAATTCATTTCATTTCCTAAAAAGTGTTTACTTATATAATTTTTTTTTTTTTTTTTGAAATATAATATTGTTTTCTTATATATTTTTTATATAGCAGAAAGTTAATTTAAAATCAAAACTTCTTTTCTCGCAAAGAAAATCGTGGAGCCTCAATATAACTTCAATTCTTTTTCAAATAAACCATAATTTTTTTAACTTGATTTTTGGATAGATACAACTTCACTTCTAAAATCGAGGAGGTTTTAATGAGCTGTAGCTTGTCCTGTTTTAGGCGGCACGACGTCGCCTCTAGCGAGTTAAAGGGTATAATCGATCACCTTGTGTTCTCATTAATTTTTAGTCAATTACTGAATATTAACTTCATATTGAACTTTATTTTGCATGCGAGATTGTTATTATTGTATTTGATTGATTGTCACTAGAGTTGCTCAGAGTGATGTTCGGTCTAATTGTCAGTTAAGGTAAGGGTTCTACTTCTACTGTGATTTGTGGCAACACGTGACCAGAATAGTTGCATAATTGTCTTATTAAAATGCTTGTTGGATATTTATTTTATTTTTGGACCTATGTTTGAACTACTTGATTCTCGATATGACTTAGAATTAATAAGTTATGTTGATAGACTGTCGTAGCCATTATAGATGTATGCTTGTAGAATTTAAATCAACTAAATTCTTTAAGAGTTTATTGTGTTGCTCTATATGTGGATTATTATTTGGATCGATTGATGATGTTAAGTGAGGATTGTTATTAGACTTAGTTTGAGATGATTAAGTGGTTTATCATTATTAGATTGAAATGTGATAATTAAGTGATTATTGATAATGGTCTGGATGAGGATGTAAATCCTTTGTTGCTTAGTATAGGTTGGTAGGACCAGAGTACTGTGATGTTTTTTTTTAGAATTGCTAAGCATGTATAAGACATAATATGGTAAGAGATGATTGCTGGTTAATTTTAAGCTGGTGAACTAGACTTGAACAGTCTAAGTGATGTGATTGATGGAATTGATATATAGTTATTATTATTGTTGCTGAACTCGGTGTAGTCTAGGTTTGGACTTGCATGTCTTTTTCTTTGTTTTAGTTCCTAGTATGGGAAGTCACAGCTTGTGTGCTGTTAAATTTTCTATTATTGTTTTTGTGCTCTTTGGTAGACCCGAGGGATGATCCATACCTCTATTCTTGCTTTTGCGGTCTTAGTAGACCCGAGGGATGATACATACCTCTATTGTTATTTTTGCGGACTTGCTGGTCCCGAGGAATGATAAATATCCATATTCTTGATTATGCGGACTGTTGGTCCCGAGGGATGATAAATACCCCTATAGTTGATTTAATAGACTTGTTGGTCCATGCAAAACTAATAAAGATGATGATGGATTTGCTGGTCCATGCGATATCAATTACTTGGGTTTGCTGATCCTTGTAAATATTTTTGTGGATTTGCTGATCCTCTGCTTTGATATTGATGTTTTTTGCGGACTTGTTGTTCCCGATAAATGATAGATATCATTATTTTTCTAATGGTAGATAAACACTCTTTATTTTGTTTGTATAACGTGTATGAGCGTGCTATGTTTTGTAATTTTAGTTATGACATGTATGAATATGTCATGTTTGCAGATGTTTTGGCAAAGGAGATGTTTTGGTAATTGTAGCTAGAATCTTAAATGTCTTATTTGATTAATTGTTAGTATGATGTAAGTTGGAATGCAATTGCACAGTGAAAAGTGGTGGTGGTGGTTGTCAGTTATTTGAAGTTAAAGTTGTTGAGCCTAGTTAGATCTGAGTGATGTTGAAATTCTATTAGTTTATAACTTGTGAAGTTAGTGTTGTGTCATAAGGCTAAGACCAAACAACTTTTTTAGACTCAAGAGATGTCAAGGTTAAAGTCATTAAACCTAGGCCAAATAACCTTTTTAGACTCAAGAGATGTCAAGGTTAAATTCATTAAACGTACTTTGGATTTAAAGGATATTATCTATTCTTATATTTGAATATTTCAAGTTATATATGACTGCTAACGTGCAAATACCCTTTAGAGGAGATTTTTATTGGGTATATTTTGATATACTCATCATTTATAATTTAAAAATTTTCAGGTATTGTAGTTGACTGAGAAGAGCTAATGAGATCATGGACATTCACTTTATTCTGCACTAGACATAGGGCAACTCACTGTATACAATCGATATTTTATGTATATTGTTTTTCAGATGTTTTGGTCAGAGGAGGAGTTGATTGATAAAGGACATTCTAATATTGCGATGGGAGCGTTTCCTTTGAAAGAGACTTTGTTCATCTACGATTTTGAAGCTCTTTTCTTATGTGTTAGCAGATTCATGTTCCTCAATGGTTAACATGTTTGTAGGGTTAATGCATAAAGTTTCTTTAACGTCAACCAAGATAGGTTTGACTATTTGTTATTGGACGTTAGGATCTATCCTTTCTTTTTGTCAAAAAGTTAGATTGAAAGGTGTCTAATATCCTATTAGGAGTTTCTTGATTTACAACTTTTCATCTTTTTGTTGGTCTCGATTCGAGATGTGGATCAGGATCAAGGTTTTATTAGTGTTTTTTTATTTCTCTGCTTTGATTACTCTTATTTGAGAGATTTGTTGTAAGGTTTGGTTTATTAGGTAACGAAGTACTTTGATTTAAAAATAAATAAAAAATTATGTACGTGAAAATTAGTTATTCATGCCGATTTTTTTCTAGAATAAGTTACTTGACTCACACGACTATTATTGATACATGAATAACTAACTTTCACTCACTTAATTCGCCAACGATAAGTTCTACTTCTTAAATTTTATCTAGGAACTAAATTCTAGTTTTTTTTTTAAAAAAAATATCTATGACTCTCTGGCCAACTTAGGTGCACCTTGATTGTTATGAATAGTTTTTAAAACTATACTGACCAAATTCTAAATTTCTCTAAACTCTAGAGACTAAATTTTAGTTTTTGAAACTATATGAACTAAACTCAAACTGTTTTCAAACCATAAAGACCAAATTTATAATTTACCATAAATTTTAAGCATTTTTTTTAATATATATATATATTTGAGCCGGCGATCAATTCTATTTGAGTGGGTAAATTTATGTTATGGACAACTAATAGTTAAAAGATTATGAATTCAATTTATCCACCCAATTATTATTTAATTAATAAAAGATTATCTAAAGTTACGTGTTCGATTTGACTAAACTTACATGGGCCATTTCTCTAAACACCATTTAAATTGTACTAAAAAAAAATTAACACCATTTAAATTCATTATTGTTTATAATAACTCAAGGTGCTCCAAACACAACTTTAATATTTGCATATTGATTTTTTTTTAGTACTAGAGAATATCGATTCTTATAAATTATTGCTTTTTTTATAGTATAAATTGGGAAGAGAGGGGACCACAAACCCTATATTGAGAGGGCTAATCACAAATAAATTAATGAGATTCATATATATCAGTGATTGTGACATTAAATTTGATTACCACTAAATAATGAAATCAATAACTCACCAATCCTTTCGATTCGCTATAAACTATTGCTTGAAGTATTATTGTTTGTACTAAAATAAACCGATTTGCATGTATTATTGATGCGGTAGATTTGAACCTTCATCTTCTAAATATTATTATTATAGTAAAATAAATAATGGTTTATTCAAAATATTTAATTACGTGCCGGGGCATAATCATACATTATGCAAAAACCATTTGGTTGAAATCTCATTTATTTGTTGACCCATGTTAAAAAATAATTATAAACATTTGACAATAGAGTTACCAAACTTATAGAATTCATTCAATTATCAAATATAAACTTACAAAACACTTTAATTTTTCAAAAGGATTTGGGAGAATCATGACATTTGTTCTCGTCAGATTTTACGTAATTATACTTATTTTGGTTGATTTTATGTAGAAAATTATATGCAACAAATTTGGAAGATTATTTCCTCATTTTTATGAATGAACCCCAATATTTAATTAAAAAAGTCATCAATTGATTCATTAAATGATGGAAGGATTCTACTCCTCAAAATTACATAATCGAGCCAAATAGGTGTTAATGAACATCAATTAGTTCTACAAGCCAATAAAAACATCCTTTTTTTTTATAATATAGTATGTACAAGATTAAGTTCAAAATTTATTTTTAAAATATGTTAGACAAAAAAATTAATCAATCAATTATACACTGAAATTAAATACATTAAAAAAAATTTCATTTAGTTAAAGATGATTCATTTACAGAACTTAAAGCTGTCTATCATACATAAAAACTACTATAAGACTTGACAAATATTAAAGAAAAAAAAAAAAATATATATATATACAACATAGAGTAATAACATAGGATCATGAGTATTCCTATCATAGTCATTAGCAAGCTTAAATGCCTCCCAACCCTTCCAAAAAAAAGATGCATGGAAAATTCTTACATTTTAAGAATGGTGCCTTTTTCGAGATCGAACACATGAATGTTATACTTATAACCATGGCTAAAACACGAATTGACTTCATTCAAAAAATATATGCAATTACTTTCAAAACCTCGAAGATCAGAAGGGGTCGAAATTGAGAAAGAATCGACTCCTAAAACAAATGCTTGATTCCCCAAGTTCTCGACCTCCACCCATGTTTTCCTCCTTTGATCCAACCAATGAACTTTGAAATCAATTGATTTTGCTGTAGATTTGCCATGGCACCACGTACGGATACTATACCAAAACGAATCAAAAAGATCCAACTGACTTTTCCTCATTTCTACACATCGATCCACCATATAAATCTCACCCCCACATTCAACTAAATGTTTCAAATCCCCATAAAGACTTATTGGATAAGAAATTTGTACCAATTTCATGGATGAATTAATCAAAAACACTTTTCCCTGTCGATCAATTGTATACATTTGGCCATTGTACACAATCATATCGTTGTAGTTAGGATTCTTGTCTATCATATCCCATTTTTGTCTCCTAAAAAAATCCTCTCCATCTTCCCTAAAGAATAACCATCCATTACAGTGAAGCCCTACAATAATGTTTTTGTGCTTCTTTAGCTTCTGAGGAAACACTAGAATCTTAACTAGAAAACCATTGGCATGAGTACTGCTTGCTACTTTCGTTATTCGAAAATCGAGAAAGTTCACATTCTTTAATTTGTTGTTGGATTTGTTTTTCAAATTAATCGGACGGAAAGATAGATTTTTATTGTCAATCATTGCTAAAAACCCTTTTGAAGAAGAAGAAGAAGAAACAAAGTTTGAAGATTGATGATGAACGAGGGGAGTGAAACGATAGATTATGCTTCGAAAAAGTAAAGATTCACAAAATAAACTATAAATCTCAAGTTTAGGATCACAAAATAAACTATATATCTCAAGTTTAGGAAGTGAATTACGCCATAATCGACAGACGCTGTGAAATCGGAGGACATCGATGTAGGTATCCAGGCATTGTCCGATGAGCGGCCAAAGTTCATCAGGAAGATCAGACCATGATACCGGAGACTGATTCTCCATTTGGAGCGTTGAAATTGCTTGCACAAGATCAAGAACAAATATGAAGAATGAACAAATTTGCTTCTCACTATCAGGGCTAATTAATTTCAGATTCAATAAATATTGGAGTGTTCAATTTAGGATTTGGATTCAGAATGGGATTCAGAATAAACTTAATCCTTCGTTACGGTTGTTTATGTATAATATAAAATCTCTGATTCAAATAATTCAAATATATCTTTTTAGATTTCCCCCTAATTGTTTTTTAAAATATGTTTTTAGATTTTTTTTATCAAGCCATAGAAAATTTGAAAATGTAATATATTATATTATTTTATATTTTGTTTTGCTAAACTAAAACTGGTATAATATAATGTATTATAAATCAAATTATTAATTACGCAAAACGGGTCAATTGTTTAATAATGAAGTTATTAACTAACCGATTTTTTTTTTTTTTTTTTTTGTTGAGAAAATTAACTAACCGAATATTTATTTTATAATTGTATCTATTTACTATTTACTTTTTTCATTTTATAAATATATTATGAAGCATATTTTAAAAATATGACTTTTGCAACTATGAGCATAGTTCAACTTAAGCGACTAGTCTAAATTATGCACTTTTTTTAATAGTTTAATGTAGATTTTTCCTGTAAAATCGATTATTTTTAAATATTTTTTAGATTTTGTGATTAACACAATAGAAATTATAATCAAAATAGTAATTGTTTAACCGAATATTTAGTTTTTTTAGTACAATCGAATTTTAGTTGACAATTGCATTTATTTGCTACTTTTAAAAATATGGCTTCTTTTTTACACCCATTATTAGTTCAATTTAAGTGAGTTACTTTAAATTAAGAATGGCGAATCATATCTTGATTGTGGTATTTTATTTTAACTTTACTGTCACGAGTTCGATCGTGAAAATTAGTAATTAATTTTTTCGAGAGCAATAATACCCACCCATATAGGGTGTGTAGTCTAGTTTGATTTCCAAAAAAAAAAAATAATAATAAATAAATAAAATTATGAATTCAAATTATCAACCTTAACTATTATTTAGTTAAAAATAGATTGAGATTGTTCTAGTAGATTTGAACTTCCAAATTCTAAGGAAAAAAAGAGGGAAAGGGAGAGTAAATTCATACTTGGAGAAAAGGTAAGGGAAATTTAGTTATAATAAATTGGTGTTTTGTAGGAAGGGAAGGAAGTGATACTATTTTTTTACAAAAAAAATATTTCAAATTTTTTATATAATATTCATAATTAAATATAATGATAAATATAATTTTGACATTTACTTCATTTTATTTATATCTATATGAAATTTAAAATTTAGTACATTTTTATTATCAAAATTATCGAATAATAAAATCAATATATATTAGAATATAAAAAATTTAAAATTATATTGTCAATAAAAATAAAATGAATAATACTTATAAATATTATTTAAAGTATGTGGCATGTTATTTTAAAATTCATTTCATTTATTATTTTAATAAAAATAATTAAGTTTGGAACATTTTGATCGTTAAGTTTACAAAATAAAAAAAAATAAAAAAAAAACTAATTTAATTGTATGTATTGATTATCTGGTTTGGTATTAATCTATTTCTATTCCATGATCACGGTTCGATTCCTGGAATTGGTATTTGTAATCCCCTTCCCCTTGTACTAAAAATAATTTATTTTGGAATAAATATTTTGATTTAAAAAATATATATAATTAATAAATAAAAATGGTAATTGAATAAAAAATGTAATTTGAAAAATAAAACAAGTTTTTAGCTAGTTTAATTAATTAATAATGATATTTATTTAATAATCAATTTAGTTATTTAGTAATCATAATAACATGATAAATATTGTTTTAAGGATATGATAGATCTAAATAAAAAATATTCTCAAAAAAAAAAAAAAAAAAGAGATCTAAATAAAACATGATAAACATTACATAATTTTAAAGAAAAAAGATACAAATAGAAAACATGTAATGAATAAACGTAATTAAATAAGTTAAATGTATGAGTTAGTTATTGATATCAATTTCAATTTTTTTATTTATTTAAAAGAGGCTTTAAGTTTGAATTCTAATTTGAATTCTACAATTTTATTTTAAATAAATATCATAATAAAAATGTAAGTATAAAAATAGTGATAGAGAAAAATAAATGTAGTTGAAAACGCAAAAGAAAAAAAAAAAAAAATTAAAGGCGCCAGTTCCACACCATCTTTTCTTTCCCTTTCCGGCTGTTCAGACATGTGCTATATATTATTGTAGTAAAAAAAAATGATTCATTCAAAATATTTATTTACTTGCCACCAAGGCATAATCATATACATGATGAAAAATAACATTTGCTTCAAATCTCATATAATTGTTAACACATGTTAAAAAATAATTATAAATATTTGACAATGAGAGTTATTGAACTTACACAATTCATTCAATTATCAATATTATAAACTTTCAAAATACTTTAAATTTTCAAAGAACTTGAGAGATTCATGACATTTATTCTGATCTGATTTTACCAAATTATACTTTGAATCTTATTTTGGTTTATTAGAGGTCGTTCTAGTTGTTAGTGACTTTTTTTAATAAATACCAATATTTAAATAAAAGAGTCATCAATTAGTTAATTAAATCGTGGAGGGATTCTAGTTCTTAAAATTACATAATATAATTGAGCCAAATGGGTGTTAATTGAACATCAATCGATTTTAAAAGTAAAAAAAAATAAAATTCTAAGAGTATCTTTTATAACATAATAAGTACGAGATTAAGTTCAAATTTTTATTTTCCAAATATATTAAAAAATCAATCAACTTCTATGTTCAATTCAAATGCATAAAAAAAAACTATTATAAGACTTACAAATATTTTAAAAAAATCTATACAAAAAAAAAACTCAAACCCAAACACAGACTAATAACTTAGGGTAATGAGTCAACTATAATGGTCATTACACATTAGCAAGCTTCAATCCATACAAATCTTTACATTTGATTTAAGAATGGTGTTTTTCTCAAAGTTGAACACATGAGTGTTATAATTATAGCCATAGCTAAAATACGAATTCACTTTATTTAAAAAGTATACGCAGTTGCTTTCAAAACCTTGAAAATCATTAGGGGCCGAAATTGTGAAAGAATCCACTCCTACAACAAATGCTTGATTCACTAAGTTTTTGCTCATCTAATTTTATTACAATATTTAAATGACAAATAAATTAATAGAATATTAATTTTTAAACGTACAATAAAAAAAAAAAAAAATCAAATCATAGTTTAAAATAAAAATTTTAAATAAGCATTCGAATTCAAAAATAAATAAATAAATACGAATTCAAATGTTTATTAAAATGTATCATTATCTTCCAAATATAATTTATATTTTTATGAAACAAATATATTAGTTAATGTTCACAAAGTTGCCAACATGACATCAATAATAGAGGTTGTGTCAATGTATATTTAATAATCAAGATATCATAAGTTTGAGTTCTCACCCTCCATTATTGTTGTACTAAAAAATGTTTATATAGTTGTAATTAAGTCTTTTATTATTCTTAAATTTAGAGTAGTCATGATTAAGCAACTAAGATAAAAATTTAGAACTTCTATAAGGATCATTAATTATCATAAAATGTTTTTATTACAGTTATATTTTAATTATGGAGCAAACATAGTATCCTTTATTGTCAATTTTTTTTTTTTTTTTGATACATTTATTGTCAATTCTTTTGATTGTGCTTCATTGTAAATTCTCTTTCTATGAGATATGGTAAAAATGTCATAAATAACCTTTTATGTCATTTAAAAATTGTCATGAACATAAAAATTATATGTTTTTAATTATCAATAAATGTTGTTTTTGACTTTAATTGATGTCATAAAATTACACAAGAAAAATAAAATTTAACATGTCACAAAATTTATATTTACTACACGCTATAAATGTTATGAAAATTAAAACATTGACGGTTATAGATATTATATTTTACCACGACAAATTTTTTTTTAGTACATTTTACCGTGACAATTTTAAAATCTTATGAATTAAATAAATAAACTTAATAAATGCATAGAGTGGAATCGTCTTGACATTTAATAAATGTCAAACTTAATTCATAAGATTTCAAAATTGTCATGATCAATGTTATGAATCGTCATAGTAGTGGTCAATTGGTATCTCAATTTTGTATGGGTTGGTGACGCAGTTAGTTATTTTGTTTTGTGTTAATTCAATTTCAACTTCACGGTCGAATTTAAATTCAAAAATTGGTATTTAGCTCTCTATGTAGGGTTTGTTGCTCCCCTTGTTAGCAAACTCACAACAAACTCTTCCTGCCACCTCATTGATTCTGACAGTGAATGAGTCCTGCTGCAATCCAAACTGCCATTGTGGTCTTCCACCTTTTTAGGGATTTGTTGAACAAATTCTGTTCTATTTTCTTGCCTTTATTCTTCTCCTAAAATATGTATATAAAGGAGCTTGTAACATTGTGTATTATTCATCAGTTAAGAAAGCAATTTTAAAACAGAAACTTTCTCATTAAAAACCTTGCCAAGATTCTGTCCTTTGTATGTTATCTAACTCCCCTTCCCCAAATTTATACTTATATATATATATATATATATATATATATATGATAGAACAATTTTAAAATTAAATATATTCTCATTTATTTATTCATCAAACTAGAGTAATCTCATCTAATCCTGTCCATGAATATTCTTATGACATTAAAACTTAACCTTTCAAAGCTGGTTTGGGTAGTATCATCCTTTCAACTGAATAAAAAAAGATTTTATGGCTTTCTTTTCCAAGTGCATTCTGGTGGATGATGTCGAAGGAAAGGAATGGTAATATTTTTAAACACCTTCTTATAATTTCATTGGTGTTTTTTTGGGTGTAAAGATAAAGCATGTTCTTTTATCTTATTTTATTTCAATTTATTCATATAATTCTTGTATCTATCCCCTTTTCTGTGACATGAGTCTACTCTTCTTTTTTTTCTTCATAATTTCAATGACATTTTTTCATTTACAAAATGAGAGCACCAATATTAAATAAAATGGTCATCAATTGGTTCATTAAATGAAATTATATAATGGACATGAATCAATTCTACAAATAAACAAAAATATAATTTTAATGATATCTATTACAACTCAGTAATTATAAAGCTATAAAGTTGCATTTAGTTAAAGATAGATTCATTTATAAGAACATAAACTAAACTGCAATTCATAAATACTCAAAATCATTATAAGACTTAACAAAATAATAATGATAAAAAAATTTAAACCCAAACACAAAATATTAAGTAACTTTGGGTCATGCTGATGCTAACTATAATAGGCTGCACCCAAACCATGATATTACACACATATTTATTTTTTTCTTAAAAAAAAAAGTGGGCTGAGATGTGTGGTGCTAGAGGCGCCACATATATTGACATCATCCCTAAATTGCATTCTTAATTAAATGAGTTACCGTGACCAAATTTAAATGCCTTCTAGTTCACATCAAATAGGAGGTGTCCTCAAAATTCGTGCAGAGGATTTCAAAATTGGTTTTTTTCTCAAGGTTGAACACATCAACATGTTAGAATTATTTAATTAATTTCACATTTATTAATTATTCCTTATTTGGTGGTCCATGATTTTTGGAACCACTCCACTAACCCTTTTTTTGTAACCACCCACATTATTTTATTCAGTTAAATTTATCTCTTAATGGTAGAGATGATTAACACTGAAACTACTGAACAAAATACAGAAAGAAGCACAAAAAGTTTTTACAGAACTTTCTACTTTCTATTTCCTTCTTCTACTTCATAGTTGTTGGTCTCCTATGCCTACTATTCCATTAAGAAAACCATACCATTTGAGTTAGGAAGAGTGAGGGTGTAGAAGAACCAAGAATTTCGTCGCAGTGTCCGTTGCCAGAAGAGTGAGGGTGTAGAAGAACCAAGAATTTCGTCGCAGTGTCCGTTGCTAGTGTTCGCGTTGCAGTCGAGGTATACATTGGCTTCATTTTCGGTTACCAAAACAATGGCGGGAGGTACGCTAATTTATTAATTACGTTTCCGCTGCACGTGATTTTATTAATCACATTTTTTATTTGTGTTAGAAAATTTCTAACATTTGGTATTGGAGTCTGTTTAAGCCTCTGTCTTGTTTTATGGTAGCCATTAATGAGTTCTTGGTTTTATGTGATTTTCTTGATTTTGTGGTTATTATTTAATAATAACATCATGAGTTCATAGGAAATTAAATTGTGAGAATTTTCATACAAAATTTGTGAAATTTGGAATTTTGAATAAAAAGTTATGGCTAAATATTGGCTTGTCCAACTCCCCCAACAATGCTACTAAAACTTTGTGGACTAATCTCTTTGGGGCGTATTTATGGCTTATATGGTTAGAGATGAATGCTCGGATTTTCAACAATGAAGCGAAGACAGAGGCTTCACTTTGAGAAGATATTATTAGCTGCAAAAGATCTCCTTACTTTTCTAATTATGATGTTGCTACAATCTCTCTTAATTGGAGATCTTTTTTCTCCTCCCCGTTTGGATTGTAGTATGCTTCTTGCATACATGTTCTACTTTTTTCAATATAATTCGTATCTCTTTCTAAAAAAATGTGAGTTTTGTATTATATGTTTTGTAAGCTTCTGTGTTTTGATGTCAGAATGTTGAAGATGGCTAATAAATAATACAAAATGAGAATTTATGCCTACAGAGTGGTTGATTTTTCATTGATTTTTTTGTTAAGAATCATCTGTGATATTATTTGGCATATTATTATTTTGTGAAATCTTTCAGATTGTGTGATATTTTTGGACAAACAAACATGTTCAAATATGTACATTATCATTTGTGATTTGATAAATTGGATTTGATTTTTTTTTTTTTTTGTTCTCTGATATAATGCATATGTAGAATTCGAGAGATCTGGCAAATATAATTTTACTTTTGGTGTAATCCAAGTAGAATTCTATTTAGTGAAATTGATATCTTTTAGTTTAATTAATGATATCTTTGGTGAATTATTTGTGTTGTTGGTTAATTAGCTTTGTATATTCATCATTTGTGTTATGGGTGAATTGGGTGGTTTTTCCATAAGATTTGATTTTGTTATTCACATTATAAAATTGTATACTTAAAAAAGTTTTAAATTTTTGCCTCTTTTGTATATACGGTAAATATATGGAGTTTTTGGCAAATATAAATCAAGATAAGAAAATATATATTTTGGGCTATGATATTTTTGGCATATTTATGGATTTGATTTTGATTATGTGGTTTATGAATCAAATTTAGCCAATTTTTATATAATAATACAAATAATAATAATTATTATTAGTATTATTTTATATATGCCAAAGATGAGATTTGTGTTTCGAATACATGGTTTATGAATCAAATTTAGCCAATTTTTATATACTAATACTAATAATAATAATTATTATTAGTATTATTTTATATATGCCAAAGATGAGATTTGTGTTTCGAATGCATTTTGCTTGCCGACAAATTGACTTGGATTGTCTAACATATTGTTATGCATCTATAATGTGATATTATGAGTTAATAATTTGTTAATATATATATATATATTTGTTTTATGCAGTATTGCTTATGAGATTTTGTTATTGCAATATTTATTTATATGCAAATTTAATGTATTTTACATATAACCAAATTAAATTAATTTGGTGGCTTTATTGATTATAAAGAAAAACATGTTGCAATTAGGGATTGAACCCATGACTTTTTTAATGCAATTATATCGAGTGAACCATTATGCTATGTAGTGATTAATTTAGTGAACATATTATTTTGTTCAATTTATGCGATGTGGTTCAAAAAATATGTATTTGATATGAGTGCAATGGCATATATATAGATAAGTTGTTGCAATTAGGAATTGATGTCACAACCTTTTGTATGTACATATGTATGTTGAACCATCATGTTAGACGACATTTTTATTAACTAAATTGGTTCTTTAATTAATTTATGTACGATTATTGGGATCAATTTAAGTCATTATGCTTATGAAATATTTGGGTATTAATTTTAATTAATTATGCATAATGGAATCAATTATTGATGGCTCAGTTTTGTTTGTATATTATCTATATTTTGGTTGCATGATTATTTTTTATAATTATTCATGCAATGTTAAGTTAGATAATATTATTTTTTTTATAAATACATTAATATTGCTTGAAGAAATAATTGAGCCTAAGTTTTATCATGTTTAAGTGATCCATATAATTTAATTAAATTAAAGAGTAGTCACATCATTTTTAATTAATTAATATTATAATAAAGTTTATTAGGATCACATTTGGATAATAAACATTAATTGTGATTAATGTGTGTAATATGGTAAATCTTATCCCACAGAAATTTTTATCATATTACATATGATTAATCGGGATAAAATATTAAATTATATTTTCTAATTTACCTACAAGGATTAGAAAAAGGAACATAATTTAATAGTTTTATCATTAAGTTTAAATGAATTAATTGAAATAAAACTTTAGCCCACATGCAAGTTTTATGTCACTAGATTCATATTTTTTTTTTATTCTACCTTAGTAGAATAATATTTCATTTAATTACGATAAAATATTAAATTATATTTTATCATTAAGTTTAAATGAATCTAATTGAATTAAAACTTTAGCCCACGGATAAGTTTTATGTCACTAGATTCATATTTTTTTTTATTATTATTCTACCGTAGTAGAATAATACTTCATTTAATTACGATAAGATATTAAATTATATTTTCTAATTTACCCATAGAGATTAGAAAAAAGAACATAATTTAATAATCTTATCATTATGGTTATATGGATCTAATTGAATTAAAACTTTAATCCACATGCAAGTTTTATGTCACTAAATTCATTTTTCATTATTCTAATATACTTCATATAATTAGGATAAAATATTAAATTATATTTTCTAATTTACCCACAGGGATTAGAAAAAGGAACATAATTTGATAGTTTTATCATTAGGTTTAAATGAATCTAATTGAATTAAAACTTTAGCCCACAAGCAAGTTTTATGTCACTACATTTATTTTTCATAATTCTACATTGGTAGAATATGATATACTTCATATTGGCTTCAAAGTTAGTAACATGAGCATAATTAAGTAATTGTAGCAATTCAACCTAGGAGTTTCTCTGAAATAAGATGTGTTGTTCCCGAGCTTAAATTCCTTATAAATTTGGAAGGGAATAATTGTTCTTCATCTAGAGTAGAGAATTAGGTTTGTAGAATCAAGAAATGTAAAATTTCTTGAGAATGACTTGATTAGTGGGAGCGATCGATTTCAGGATATTGATCCTGAGAAAGATCATTTAGATGCTTAGTGGGCCACTTCTAGTGATGACTGATCATTCTTGTCAACAATGTGCCTTAAGTTCAAATGCATATTGAAGAATCAGTCGTATAAGAACCACAATCTGTCCACCAATGGTATTTGATATTCCATGATGTCATCTCTTCATTTGGTTTTGAAGAAAACGTTATAGATCAATTTATATACCAGAAGGTCAGTGGGAGGCATAAAATTAGCTTTATGTCTTGTCCTAAAGCTGAGCTCAAACGGGAACAGATGAAGAACATTTCATCAACATTGGTTGTTGAGATGTTATAAAGTTTTCAGAATAACCTAGGTGTTGACCGCTGGAGAGCTACAAATAAAGTTATGAGATTCTTTAAGGAACAAATTATTGTATACTCATGTACAAACGAATCGAGTTTGTATCATGTTTTGAAGCTACCTCACATAGTGTGTGGTTGAAGAGTTTCATTTCTGGGCTTAGAGTTACTAACTCTATTTGTAAGCCATTAAGAATGTACTGTAACAACTCATGTGTTGTTTTTGGAATGTGTTAAATATAAGATGAGTTGTTTTTAGAATGTGTTAAATATAAAAAAGTGGTCATTGAACACATTAACACTGAGCTGATGATTGTTGATCCATTGTCTAAATGCAAACTACTAAAGAATTTCATGGATCAAATAATCATTATGTTATTGAAACTCTTATTCAGTTAATATTTTCTCATTCAGTTGTGCACATACATATTTATTGTTGAGAAAATATTACTTAAGTATGGACCTCGAATAAACATAGAGTTTATTCATTTAAGTATGTGGTTTGGGTTGAGAAAAACACATTGCATTGTGATATATGGAAGATAATACTTGCATTAAGAGGACCTGTCGCCATAATCCATGTATTTTGTTTTTCTTAATGACATTAGTGGGGTGTTCATGGACTAAGTGGGAGAATGTTGGAATTATTTAATTAATTTCACATTTATTAATTATTCCTTATTTGATGGTCCATGATTTTTGGAACCACCCCACTAACCCTCTTTTTGTAACCACCCACGTTATTTTATTTAGTTAAATTTATCTCTTAATGGTAGAGATAATTGACACTGAAACTACTGAACAAAATACATAAAGAAGCACAAAGAGTTTTTACAGAACTCTTCTACTTCCTTCTTCTACTTCATAGTTGTTGGTCCCTTATGCCTACTCTTCTATTAAGAAAACCACACCATTTGAGTTAGGAAGAGTGAGGATGTAGAAGAACCAAGAACTCCGTCACAGTGTCCGTTGCCAGTGTTCGTGTTAGGTATACATTAACTTCATTTTCAGTTACCAAAACAATGGCGAGAGGTACTATAATTTATTAATTACGTTTCCGCTGCATGTGATTTTATTAATCACATTTTTTATTTGTGTTAGAAAATTTTAGCAGGGGATAAAATAGAGAAACAATTCATCCCTAAAAAAAATGCCCTGTTCCCTAAATTGTTAATCTCTATCCATCTTTTCCTCTTTAGATCAAGCCTATGAACTTTGAAATCAACTGATTTTACATCATTGCACCACCTACCAATACTTAACCAATATGAATCAAAATGATTGGATTCTTTTTCTTCTCTTTCTAGAAATCGATCAGCCACGTAAAGCTTGCCCCCAATCAAAATGATTGGGTGTAATAGAGTATGATTAAGCAACTTCTTGTATTCGAAAATCCATAAAATTAACTTTCTTTCCTTCATTTTTGGATTTATGGTTCAAATTGATCTAATGCTGTAATGAATTTGTACCATCTATCATAGCCAAAAAGCCTTTCGAAGAAACAAACTTTGAAGATTGATGATGACCAAGGGAGTGAAGCGATAAATCATGTTTCTGACAACTTCACGTCCATCATATTGTTTATCAGGATTAAGGTTAGGGGATTTGATAGAGAATGGCGCCATAATCGACAGACGCTGCGAAATCGGAGGACGTCAATGTACGTATCGAGGCGTTCTCCGATGAGCGGCGAAAGTTGACGAGGAAGATCCAACCATGATACCTCAGATTGATTCTTCATTGGAGAGTTGAAATTGGCTGCACAAGATCAAGAACAAATCCATTCACAATGAGGCCTAATTGATATTATGGTTTTAAAATTGATTTCAGATTTTATGAATTATTGAAGTGTTCAATTTCTCGTAGAGAAAGGATTCGGATTTAGAATTGGGGTCGGAGTTGTTTCCCCCCGATATGCAACTGTTTTTTAACATATCTTTTAGATTTTGTGATTAAGCCATAGAAATTTTGAAAATGTAATATATTCATTTATGTTTTGTTTTGCTAAACTAAAACTCATATAATCTAGGGAAATTGTGTGGATAGTCCAATTTCACAAAATAATTATAGATCTAGACAATTTTTGAAAATATTTGTATCATAGTCAAATATATGGTATAATTAATACTCTAAATTATACCGTATGATGAGTATTAATTATACCATATGTTTGACTATGATACAATCATATAGTATAATTTAAAGTATTAATATAGTATTTTGTATTATTAATATAGTATTATGTATTATTAATACAATATTATATACTATTAGTATAATATTGTGTATTAATATAGTATTACCGTATGATGAATATTAATTATACCGAATGTTTGACTATTATTGCTATTTTTTTTTTCTGTAAATAATTTTCTAATTTGGCATATTCCTAAAAAAAACCCTATAATATAATGTATTATAAATCAAAATAGTAATGGTTAATTATTTAAGAATTAATTAACCGAATATTTATTTTCAAAAAAAAAAAAAAAACGAATATTTAGTTTATAGTTTTTTTTAGAAGAATATTTAGTTTATAGTTGCATCTATTTACTATTTTTATTTTATAAATATATCATCAAGCATATTTTTAAAATATGACTTTTACACCCATGGCATAGTTCAACATAATTAATTGAACTCGCAATATAAATAAATAAATAAATAAATATAT
>JBBMKA010040291.1:1825-21843 GCA_037833695.1 Sechiopsis laciniata | reverse complement strand
GGGCTCCTACACATCTCTCATGGTTAGCTAAAACCAACCCTCTAATTAACCCAAATTACATTTAACTCATCTAGGGCTAATTAATGATGTGTAATTCACCTATTACAAACTCCTTCTCCTTTCTCTCCTTTCTTAACACCAAATCTCAAACACCCCTAAAAGTAAAGAAAAGGGAGAAGAAAAAACCAAAATTAATTGACAACATCAATGTCAAGTAAGAAATCAACCATCAACCCCGACTTACATTGAAAAGTTGGAATGTGTAAATTATACTATTTAATTTTAATCAATGTTGGTTAATTTTTTTTTTTTATTATTATTATTTTTTTTTTTTTGAGAAACATGGTTAATTTTAATCTGGTTCAACTAATTAAAATATGTATCTTTTGATTAAGTGATCAAATAATTAAATCTCATCTCTAACCTATTGCAACTAAGGGTGCATTGAGACGACATTTAATTTATTATAAAATTTTTGAATTGTTAAAATAATGGTCATGATAATTTGTGCTTAAAATGCATATAATGAGATTATAATAACATATATTTTAACTATAACCTAGATATCTGCCTGCTTAATATAAATAATGTTGTGGCTTATATATCCACCTTATATTTACGGCCCTGGGACATCTCCCTTAATCTTAATGAATAGTGTAACAACCATCTCAAAACTAATTGATAAAGAGATGAATACTCTAGCTCTTGAATAAGATGAAAGCTAAATATTAATTTTTAAGATTGAATTTATGAAGGTGGAATTGATAACCAACATGCCACAAATTTATTCGATTTTTAATAAGACGTCTTTAATATTTAATATGATATCACAATCCATTAAATCACATTCATCTAATAAAACTAAAAAAAATTAAGATATGATCTATGATCGATCAAAGAGACATATTAAAAATCTCACATTAAAGTTAGTTTTATAATACAAAAAAACTACTCATCTCATTGTCAATCAATTTTGAAATAAAATTGGATGGTTACGGCTCCGTATGACAATCAAAACATCCGTATGAATTTTGGAATTATTTTAAGAAAAAAACTAAAAATATAATAGGTGAGGTAAAAAAATATAACGCAAACAGAGGATAGGAGAAGCTGCAAGTTTGAGGAGAGGATGGATTGGGAAGGAATGAAATATTATCTAATTCCATGTTTGGGGAGGGAAAAAGAGAGAAGGAGGATGGGATGGGATGGCATGAGATGGAAAGAGTTAGGAATTATTATTTTTTTTTTAATCTTTAATTTAATTTAACATGTTTATTTTTAATATTTTAATAATTACATTTTTATGGTAGTATTTAATTAGGGGATTTTGCATTATAACAAAAAATGGTAAAATATTTTCATTTATAGCACAAAATCAAAACTAATTCATTTATAGCAGAAATTCTAAATTGAGTTCTATCACTAGTTGAGTTCTATTAGTGATAGAAATTAATGTGCTATAAATGAATTATTTTAGAAATTGTGCTGTAAATGTAATACAACAGATAGAATGTGCTGCTGATGGTAAATTCTCATTTAATTATTTAATCAATTTTTAATAATTTTCATTAACGTTTTAATTTTTTTCATGTTTTTTCACTCGAACCTGAATAATCTCTTAAATTAAGAATTACAGTTAATATCATCAACCAACTCATCCATTTAACTTATATGACTATTTTAGACATTATATTTTTATTTATTTGTATTTCTTTTCTTTAAAATATATCATTTACCATTTATTTCTTTGATATATCATGTTATTTAATCAATATTTTTAATTATTTATGGATTTGTATTTTTAGAGAAAAAAATGTATTTTAGTATTTACAACTTCAATTTAAATGATATTGTGTTTTGAGACTTAAGATTATATTTATCTTTTTCTTTTAAAATACAATAATTATTATTTTTTTTTAAATATACAATATCTTAAAATAATATTTACAATTATTTATACATTTGATTTTTTTCGACAATAAATTTGTCATACAAAAATATATATTAATAAATATTGACTTTATTATTCATCAAATTTAAGAATCAAGATATGATTCATCAAATTTTCTAAATGCATACTTCTTTTTTTTTTTAACAAAATGCATACATTCTTTAAAAACATTATTTCCAAGATAATCTAAATACATATTTATATACTTTATTTTGGTGGAATACAATAGTTCTAAATCAATTAAGCATATAAATTCAAAAAAAAAAAAAAAAAACCATTAGGTATATTTATATAACTAAATTAACTACGTTTTTTTATTGTATTTTAAAAAAATATATTACTACTAAATAATCAAACTAGTTAAATTATATTTATTTTAAAATAATATTTCATCAATAAATAAAAAAATATATTCAATTATGACTATTATATTAAAAAACTGCTAAATATATAGATAAACTTAATTCCTCCATTTTCATCCTACCAAACATAAATTTATTATCACTCACTTTTCCTTTCCATTCTTACTAAACATTAACATGCTCACACTTCTCTTCCCATCTTATTCCTTTCTAGCCAAACATGTCCTTAAAGTCAACCAATAAAAATCAATCAATAATATTAATTAAAATCAATTGATAAGTAATTAATTGAATCCATGTCCATGTTAACGATCCAAAGGTTAGCAGTTAAGACTATCACACCCCATATTTTGTAAAAAAATAATTAAGAAAAAAATCCTTTGTATTTGTTTATCAGTAGGGAAAATTATCTTTTTAAACTAGGTTTGATATATAGTTTCAATTTGGTTTTTAAGTTTCAAAATTGAATACATTCTTCTTTTTAATAATGTTAATTTTTAATCTTTTGTATTTTTTTAGTTTACCTTTTTTAAATTCAATTTTTTTAATTTACTTTTATACCTTATTTCTTTAAAAAATTAAATTTATGTGAAAACTTAAATAATCACTTTATTAATATGCTCAATATTAAAATTAATTTAATAATCATTTAGTCAACATTACAATAGGTAATTAAGGGATATTTGTTTGTCAAATTTAAAAAGAATTTAGATTGATCATTTATTAACTACTCCTAAAAAAATTATCCTCAAACGAGTTTTTTAACTATTCAAAATAACTCTTCATTTCTAATTATTCAAAACATCTCTTCATTTATAACTGCTCAAAATAATTTTTCATTTCAAATTCACATCCAAATAAATTATTGTTTCTAACTTCTCCATAAAAATTCACATTCAAACGAACTATTACAAAAATCTTAATTTTTTAATTATTCAAAATAAATCTTCAAATTAACTCTTCATTCCAAATCTCATCGTAAAATATAAGAACAAATTAAAATTCAACTCTAATTCTTTGTTTTTTTTTTTTTTTGAAACCAATTCAACTCTAAATCTGAAAATGTATTTTTCTCTTATTTTTATTATTATAGATGAAAATACCCGTAAAAAAAAAATCCATTTTGTTTTTCAGTTTTTCTTCTTTTGTTCGTCCTCTCTCATCTGCAATCAACGCCGGCACACCTGATCGGAATCCTCCATCTCTTTCATCTCTCACCATTTTCTCTGAGTTTTCTCAGATCAATTATTCTTCTTGATTTTGATTTCGAAGAGGATACAATGGGGATCGCCTTCAAATTCAAGCGAAGAAACTTGATCGGAAAACCCTGAATTCACTTTCACCCGCCGGGATTTGCCATTCGCAATTCTCATTCCATTGTCCTCAATCATGGCTGAGCTCAAAGCTCTTCCTTCTCCGTCAAATCTTTCGCCCTCAGTCCTCTCCTTCCTCGATCATCAGTTATACAACAGCGAAACCCTAGCGCAAACCCCGACCCTTGTCATCGATCTTCAAAATCAATGCCGCCAGTTGGACCAGTCTCTAATGGATCTCAATCGGAGCCTCGAACTTGCTCTTATTTCTCACTCTTCGTTTTCGAATCGCCTTCATTGTCTTCTTGGTGATGTTAATGGGAAGTTGGTTGGTCTTGAATCGCTTACTCGCTCTCAGAGTTTCGCACCAGGTTTGTGCAGATTTCTCGGTCGTTGAATTATAGTTGTATGTATGGTGTTTATGCAATGGGAATTTTTGGTCTATGCTGAATCCCCTGTATGTAATTATTTTGTAATTGAGTATTAGAACTCTGGTTGTTGATCTGTTGCAGGAGTGGGGATAGCTGATGGGGTACTGGGGAAGGAGCTATTGTCATTGGCGAAAGAAGTGGCGAGAATGGAGACGGTGCGGATGTATGCAGGTGAGTTGCTGTTGGGATTCTCTCCCCTTTTTTTACCAGTTTATAATGAGTGTGGTTGGGGAAATGCGTTGGAATGTTGGGGTAGTGGGGATAGGATTCGATGTTGATCTCGAATGACCACTTTTGCATCTCAGATCAAGATTAAAGAAAGATGTAATTTGTAAAGTTGTTTGAGGTTGAGGGTTATTTGGAACTGTGTGTACTTTGTTATTTGGAAAAAAATACCTCTTTAGTCGTTAGGTATGGGTCTAGTTTCAATTTGGTCCCTATGTTTCATAATTGAACACTTGCAAATCTTGTTTGGGTCTACTTCGATGGCTGAACCATCAAAGTACATCTCTAATTTCTCGTTTCACGTTCTTTTACATATTTCAAAATTTGTTTTCCTTTCAAATCTTTCAGAAACAACAATGAAGCTTGATGGCATGGTAGGAGACATTGAAGATGCTGTATCTTCTGCGATAAACAAAAACTTAAGGAAGCATTCTTCAACACAGAATTCAGAGGTGAGATCTTGCCATCTCCATGTCTAAAAATAATACATTGCAAGAAGGAATGAAACCCTACCATTAGAAACCAAATATTTAGCTTTTGGTTAAAATTGCATGACTAATTTGCTCATTAGTAATGAAACATTCTACCAGAAGCAAATTAATACTAAACACAACTAAACATGATCACTATCCAGGGGCTTGTCAAGAAGATGTCTTCCCTCCCTTTCTGAATTGTGTTCTTTCTCTTGTCCTCTTCTCCTTCTTTCATCGTATCCTATTTTCCTAAAAAGGTCGAGAAAGATCGATTTAATTCTTAATAGAAAAAAGAGGCTGATTTGGTGGTTGTAGACTATTTTTCTATCAAATTGACAAGAGATTTCCTTTGGGAGGGGGTTTGAAGAGGGGAAATGAGCTAATTTGGTTAATTGGGAGGATGTTTTCTAAGGACTTGATCCATGATGGTTCAGGAGTGTGTAACCTGAGAGCTTGCAACCGTGACTTGTTTGCTAAGTGTTTATGACGTTTTCTTCTTGAACCGACTTCTCTCTGGCACCAAGTCATTGTGAGCAAGTCCGATCCTCTTCCTTTTTTTTTCTTTCTAATCTTCTTTCAAGTTCGTTGGAGGATGGGAGTGAAACTTTTCTCTAGGAAGATAAGTAGGTTGAATAACCCCTCCCTTTGCTTGTTGTTTCCTCGTGTGCATCACTTATCTCTCATGAAACACCATTGTATGGCAGATGTGCATCACTTAGTCAGCACATCTTCCTTTACTTTCTTTGGATTTACATCGTTCTTTGTTCAATAGGGAGACACTTGATGTCGTTAATTTGCTTTTTTACCATGGGATTTTCACTGATCTTTGTTGTTGGGTTTCTAATACTTCAAAAGATTCTCACATTGATCCTTATTTTGTCTTGTTAACTCTTTCTCTTCTTTCGTGGGAGATTCTGCATTTTGCTTAATTATGAAAGGTGAAAATTCCAAAGAAGGTTAAGTTTTTTTTTTTACATAGAAGGTTCTCCATTAATACTTTCGACAGGGTTTTGAGAAAGGTTCATTCGTTAATGGGGCTTTTGTGTTACATCATTTGTAAGAAGGCGACAAAGGATCTTGATCATCTTCTTTGGAGGCATGAGAGATGACTTCTAAGGGATGCTCGTGGAGTCATTTATTTTCCCTCCCTTTCGGAATTTTGGGTTGCAAGTAGGGGTTTGTGCTATTTTATGAAGTTTTGGAGCGAGAGAAACACCCAAATTTTTGGAGTGGTGGAGAGGTCTATGAGTGATTTTTGAGTTCTCATTAAATTATATGCTTTTCTTTAGGCCTTTATAGGCTTTTGAGAGATGCTCATGGAATTGCTTAGTTTTCCTCCCTTTCGGTAGAAATGAGAGTTTTTTTTTTGGCAAGTGTTTGTGCCATTTTGTGGGGTCGGGTGGAGAGGTCTTTGGGTGATGTTTGGTCACTCATTAAATTATATGTTTCTTTTTGGGCCATTGTTTCTAAGCATATTTGTAATTATATATAACTTGGGTGTTATTTTACTGAATTGGAGGCCGTTTTTGTAGCATCCCTTCCTCTTGCCGCCTTTTTCTATTGTATGTCATTTTGTTCTTGTGTTATTTTATTCATTCTATTGTATGTCATTTTGTTCTAGTGTTATTTTATTCATTTCTCGATGAAAGATTGGTTTATTATTAATAAATGTGACTTTCTCTGGCTTGTTTCGTTGTCCCCATGTTGGTGAAGCTGTTTATAAAGAATTAGAGTCATCGGTGTGGTGAAACATAGATTTCCCGTTTATCCTCTTGCAGTTTATATTTTTTTAACATCCTTAGAACTGATCTTTTGATGACATTCTTGTGTATTACAGGATGGGAGGCTGCTTGCCATAAAAACCCTTAAACTTACCGAAGATATCTTAATATCAGTTTCAAAGACACGGCCCCAGTGGACACATCTTGTGTCAGCAGTTGATCATAGAGTTGATCGTTCATTAGCTATTTTAAGACCTCAGGCAATCGCAGACCATCGCTCCCTTCTTGCATCCCTTGGATGGCCCCCACCTCTCTCCAATGTAACGGTTACAGGCGATGCACCAAAATTGACTGAATCTCATAATCCTCTATTTACAATGCAAGGAAAGCTAAAACAGCAGTACTGTGAAAACTTTCTTGCCCTATGTAGCCTACAAGAGCTGCAGAGACGAAGAAAATCTCGACAACTTGAGGGCTATAATAGAGATAATGCTTTGCAACAGCCCCTTTGGGCAATTGAAGAGCTTGTAAATCCTATATCATTAGCAGCTCAGGGTCATTTTTCAAAGTGGATTGATAAGCCAGAATTTATTTTTGTTCTCACATATAAGATCACTGGGGATTATGTTGATTCTATAGATGAAGTTTTGCAACCTCTTGTTGATGAAGCAAGGCTGGTGGGGTATAGTTGCAGAGAAGAATGGATATCATCAATGGTATCCTCTTTGTCAACTTACTTGGCAAAGGAGATATTCCCGAACTATATTAGTCAACTCAATGAAGATACCGACACTGGTATTCAATCGCAGGCTAGAATATCATGGCTTCATCTAGTCGACCTGATGATATCATTCGATAAAAGAATCAAATCACTGGTTGAGCAGTCTGGACTTTTGCTTTCTTTTGATGAAAATGGGAACATGCAAAGAATTTCTTCATTAGCTGTTTTCTGTGATAGACCTGATTGGCTTGATTTGTGGGCAGAAATGGAGCTAAGTGATGCACTGGCTAAACTGCAAATTGAGGTAGAAAATGAGAGGAACTGGTCTGATAAAGTTCCAGCTGCAGCTCTATCTTCTTCCTCTGAGCATTCCAAGTCTCCTGCAGTTTCCGCCGTTTTTATTAAGCAGCTATCATCTTTCGTTTATCGCTGTCGATCTCTGCCTAGTACTTCACTGAGGTCTAAATTTTTCAGGCTAGCTGGTTCCCCTATTATAACCAAATTTTTGAACTGTGTCCTAATCAGGTGTCAGGAAGCTGAAGGTTTAACTGCCTTGACAGACGACGATGCCTTGGTTAAAGTCGCAAACTCGATTAATGCTGCGCGGTATTTTGAATCTATTCTTAAAGAATGGCGTGAAGACATGTTTTTCCTCGAGATGGGATCAGCTTCTGATGACCAACCAGGGGTACTGGACGGCGATGGCGACATTGCTGGATTGTTAGAAAGTCAGTCAACTGGTATTATCGACACAGAGATTAGGGATTTGGAGGAGTTTAGAAAGGAATGGGTCGAGAAAATATCCACGGTCATTTTGAGGGGATTTGATGCCCAGAGTCGAGATTACATAAAAAACAAAAAGCAATGGAAGGAAAAAAGTGAAGATGGATGGACAGTGTCCAGACTTCTAATTGGGGCTCTAGACTATCTGCAAGTAAAAATGCCAGTTTTAGAGAAAAGCTTGAATGCGATAGACTTTGTCTCGGTCTGGAGGAGTTTAGCTGCGGGCATGGACCGATTTCTTTTTAATGGCATACCGATGAGCAACGTGCAGTTTAACGAAGTCGGAGTAATGAGGTTTGCTGATGATATGGAAGTTTTGTTTGGGATCTTCAGGTCTTGGTGTTTGAGGCCTGAAGGGTTTTTCCCAAAAGTAAGTGAGAGCTTGAGATTGTTGAAGATGAAGGAAGAGCAACTTAAGAGTAGTTTGGTGGGAGGGGAGACTTGGATGAAGGAAAATGGGTTAAAACATTTGAGTGCAACTGAAGCAGAAAGAATTGTGAAGAGTAGGAAATTGTAGAATCAGAAAAGAGCATCAATAAGTTTTTTTTAATATAGATTTTGTTGGATAATGGTCTGATTTTGTAGCTGTACATTATTTTTGAATGAGGTTTATTGAGATTTAAGTGGAGTAAATTGACCACAAAGGTTCTTGTAAGTTATAGTTCTTGTAAATTTGTGTCAAATTAAATGAGAACATTTAGTGGAAAAGATGATGAATATTTGTTTTTTTGGTTAAATTTCATGCTTTGGTATCTAAATGTTGGATGTTGATTTAGTTCATGTGTTCTAAAAGCTTTTTAACAGGGTTTTCAACATTTTGTAACTGTACATTTTCATGAATATATTACAAATCTAATTGTATAGATACGTTTGTGGCTTAGGGGGTGTTTGAGCCACCAAGAATAAGGGAGAGAATAGAAATGAGGATGGGGTGTTTGGGCCACCGAGAATCATTCCTCCCATAATCACGTTTTTCAAAAATTACTTTTTTCTTTCTCCTCCTAACTACTTTTTATTCTTTCTCCAACAACTTTTCATACATCACATTACTATTTTTTACTCACATCATATTTATTATTTTATTTTTTCCATAATCACTACTTTTATCTCAAACACAAATAATCATTCTTATTACCTTCACTCCAAACACAAATAATCATTCCACCTATAATCATTTCCCTTTCTATTCTCCTCTTCATTACCATTTCTCACTTAATCATTATCATTCCCCTTGCCCAAAACACACCCATAGTCATTTCATTATTTTGTGGTAATCTAATTCACTACGATTTTAATCTTAAAAATTGATATTTGGTTCTCATATTATTTGAGAGTATGAATGTCTTTTATGTAGGATTTGTTAATCCCACTTCCACATCTCATCTTTTGTTTTGTTTTTGTTTTTTTTTTCCTTCTCATTTTACAAATAGTTTAGTTTAGTAAGTACCGTGAGTAACTTAGCGATCAAAATGTAATAAAAAACTAAAAAAAATAATGACCATCTACTTACTCTAATATAAATAATATAATTTGATAAATTAGTATTACAAATCTAATCGGATAGACATCATGAGAATGTAGCTGAAATTGACTTTTATTTTTTAATTATTTTTTTGCCACTTTTACCAATTGTTTAGCACTTAGCAACCATGTTGAATAACTTAATGGTAAAAAAGTGAATCTGGGTAAATAAATTTATGAATTTTTTTGACATTCAAATGTTGTAGAATTATGAAGTATGTTCTACGAAAGTAATTAAGTTGCGCCTAAGTTGACTTTCAGACCTATAAATATAAAAAAAATAGTTTAACTATTTTTATTACTATTATTTATATTAAAAAAAATATCTTTTTAGTCTTAATAATTGAGGTGTAATTCTCATTTAATCCTTAAGTTTCAAAACCATACTTTTACTCTTATCATTGAAAAAAATGTCTCATTATGGACATGCCATTTTAATAATATTTAATTTTAATTTTTGAGATAAAAAATATTAATTTATAAATAACATTCACTAGGCTAACATTAAATTTCAATATATATGATCAAATAATTACTTTACATTAATTTCAAAATAAATTTTTGAAAAAAATAAGTATAATTATAATTTCAAAAATAAAAAACTAAAATTAAAAATTATTAAAATAACACGAAAAAAATATTTTAAAATAAAATCAAATTAAACAAAAACTCCAAATCTAAAAATTTAAGTCTCGATTAAAATAAGGCAGACAAATTTTCAATTCTCGATTTCTGGAAAGATTTTCCGTAGGTTTCTTTCTTCCGTTCCTTTTCTAATTCCGGAACTACACTTCGAAAATTTCTGTTAAAAAGTGATATTAAAAGCAAGTGGGGATGCGGCGTGATTTAGTCTCCAAAAATTTCTGTTCTTCGGTCATCGAGTCGCCAACGCTGAAATCCACTGCCTTCTTCAACACGAATCCCATCGGAATTTGATCGACCCTTTTGAAGAATCCAGCTCCCTTGTCATTTGATCGATCATTTAACGAAAACCCATTTCCAAAATCTGGCAATTCGTTGATTTTGATCATCTGGAATGCCCTTTATGGAGCTTCAAAAGTTGGGTTTGTGTTTGTTTTTAGGGTTTGTTCTTGTGCCACTGTCTATGGCGAAGTTCGTGGTTGAGAAGAATAGTTTGAGGGTTTCGTCGCCGGAGGGTTTGAAGGGTAATTACGATAGTGCCATTGGGAATTTTGGGATTCCTCAATATGGAGGTAGCATGTCTGGAACTGTGGTGTTTCCTAAGGAGAATCAGAAGGGTTGCAGAGAGTATACCGATGCCGGGATTTCGTTCCAGTCGAAGCCTGGAGCTCTCCCTACGTTTGTTTTGGTTGATCGTGGAGGTAAATTTTGCTTTTGTTTTGTTTTTAATGATATCCGTGACTCCTCGACTTTTGTCACTGGACATACGGGCTCACCCTACAAGATTTAAATGAAAAAAAAACCATTCTAAGTAGGTGGCTATCGTAGGTTAAATCTATCATCTCGTAGTTTTTTCAAATCATTAGGCCACTCCAATTTTGCTTTTAGTTGTAATTTTGTTTGTGGTAATTCATTGGTTGGTGTTCGTATGAGGCAGAGTTGGCTTCCAATTGGCTAATTGAAGAAATAATGTTCTCTTTGTCAATAGGTGAAGTGTAATTCTTGTTTTGATGATGATACTAGTTGAATAAGTGAAGTGTAATTCTTTTCTTCTTCTTCATTCAAGTTGTTAGCTTTGTATGAAATAAATTCACCAATGGGTGAGATTAATAACATCATATGCTTTTCTATCTGACCCTCATGATTGAAGGGTCAGCATTGAAAATCCTTAATTTTTGGGTTTGTTAATGTCATCCACATGCTAGGTCACAGCTAATGTCACCCAAAAGTTTTAAAAAAGACCATTCTGAAAGTTTTGCTTCTTTCCCTTTGTGACAGTCGAAGGTAATTCTTTTTTTACTAGATTCCCAAATAGTCTGTGGACTGCTATGATTAAAATTGATATTCATTGAGTTGGATGAATATATATCATGTAACATATGTGTAGGAATTTGTCTAAAGTTTTTCCAATTGTATATATATGTGTGACTGTGAGGTTTGTGGTAAGGACTTTATTTGAGGGTTTTTTTTTTTTAATTAATTTTTTTTTTTAATATATATAATGATTTTGAGGGCAGGGAACAATTTAGCAAGTACGAATTTGCATATCTGATTTTTAATTTAAAATATATTTTTTAACTTTTTTTTTGAAAACTTATTTTAACTAGTTGGACTTGTAAATATATTGGTTGACATTTTCAATTACGATGTGACTTTTGGAGAAATTATTTTTGGGTATTTGAATTGACTTTTTGCTCTTGATGCTGGTTTCCAGATTGTTTCTTTGCGTTGAAGGTCTGGAATGCACAGAAGGCTGGTGCTTCTGCAGTTCTTGTTGCAGACAGCTTCGATGAAAGATTAATAACCATGGATTCCCCTGAAGAGGATGGTTCTACTGCAAAATACATTGAAAACATAACTATACCGTCTGCACTTATTGAAAAAAGTTTTGGTGAAAAACTGAAAAAAGAGTTCAATTCTGGAGAAATGGTCAGCGTGAGTCTTGATTGGAGGGAAGCTGTTCCTCATCCTGATGATCGTGTGGAATACGAGTTGTGGACTAACAGTAACGATGAATGTGGTGTTAAGTGCGACATGCTGATGGAATTCTTAAAGGATTTTAAAGGTGCAGCCCAGTTACTCGAAAAGGGCGGTTACTCACAGTTCACACCACATTATATAACCTGGTATTGCCCACTGGCATTTGTTCTGAGCAAGCAGTGCAAGTCCCAATGTATCAATCAAGGGAGGTATTGTGCTCCTGATCCTGAACAGGATTTCAGTTCTGGCTATGAAGGGAGAGATGTGGTGATTGAAAACTTGAGGCAGCTATGTGTTTTCAAAGTGGCTAATGAGACTCAAAAACCTTGGATTTGGTGGGACTATGTGACAGATTTTCAGATTAGATGTCCAATGAAGGATAAGAAGTACAACAAGGAATGTGCTGATAATGTTATTAATTCTCTTGGTATGTTGGTTATTCTTGCATATTGTATTGTGAATAATGCAAATCCAATACAGTAATGTTTTTTTAAATTTGTTACCGACGTATGTACAGGACTTGATGGTAAAAAGATAGAGAAGTGCATGGGGGATCCAAATGCAGATATTGAAAATCCAGTTTTGAAAGAAGAGCAAGATGCTCAAGTCCGTGTTTCTTACAGACATCTACTTCCATGCCCTTCATATGATCATCTTTTAATTTTTTTCATTGATATTCTGAATTGAAAGCACCAAAAGATTCTTATATCTGTTTCCCTTTAGGTTTATAAGTTTAATTAACTACTATATAGTCCTGCCTGATTTATTTTTTTTAGTAGATTGGGAAAGGAACCAGAGGGGATGTTACAATATTGCCTACACTTGTTGTCAATAATCGACAGTATCGAGGTCTGTTCTTCTCATGTTTTTTTTTGTCTTCCTTGGTCTGGACATTGCCTTTTCTGACTTAAGTGCTTGCAGGAAAATTGGAGAAAGGTGCTGTTCTGAAGGCCATATGTTCAGGTTTTGAGGAAACAACTGAACCTGCCATTTGTTTGAGTGGTGGTATGTCATTAATTGTTTCTTTGATCGTTAACTATCATGGAGTGACCTAGTAGTTAAGAGTGTCTTAATTAACTAAGAGGTGATAGATTCAATCCATGGTGAACACCTACCTAGGAAATAATTTCCTACGAGTTTTCGTTGACATCCAAATGTTGTAGGGTTAAGCGGTATGTCCCGTGATAATAGTCGAGTTAAGGTGTGCATAAGCTGGCCCAGACAGTCACGATTATCAAAAGAAAAAAAAATGTTTCTTGAGTGTTTATTCATTCTCATTATGGTTATTATTTGCTCACCTACTTTCCTGGACTTAACACTTTTTGATTTGCTGACCGATCCCGACAGATGTAGAGACCAACGAATGCTTAGATAATAATGGTGGTTGCTGGCAAGATAAAACAGCCAATCTATCAGCCTGCAAGGTATGAATCAAGACCATATGGAAAACCAGATGACAAGTTTTAGTGAACATTTATTGATCTGTTTTTTTTATTGACAATTTTAATTTACATAGGATACTTTTCGTGGGAGGGTATGTGCATGCCCACTTGTTGATGGTGTGCAGTTCAAAGGAGATGGTTACACCACTTGTGCAGGTATTAGTTATTCATCTTCTTGTCTATAGAGATGCACTCATAGAATATTGATATTGACAAAGTTCTAACCAAATATCAGTATTCTTATTATAAAATTTTAAAAAATACGGTACCACGACCATCGGGTTTAAAAATTTTTCCCTTCCTATTTTAACGTGTCATCTTTTTTCTTAATCTTATGTGGACAATTTTAATCTTCTATTGGATTGTTTGATTTGCTTCAATATCAGTATCCACATTTTTTGTCAATTTTTTTTAATCTTTAATTTGAGTGCTCAATTTTGTACTATTCCTCGTGCTAATATACTAACAGTGAAATAAATTACTATTTTTTTGAATCCAGAATGTTTTATTTATTTATTTTAATGAGACAAAAGCTTTTATCACTATAAGAAAAAAAAAAAAAAAACAATCTAAGAGCCTGAGGTAGAGAAATCCCTCTCCCTAAAAGAGCTAAATCAGAGTCTTTTAACAGGAGTGTTTAACTACAAGCTCTTGTATCCCTTCGCTAATCCCATAGAACAATGCAGTATCTTAATTAGCATTTGGCATCAAGAAACTCGTTGAATTGTTTAATATGAACTTGCAGAATATATAGTCGTTATTTGTAAGTCTAAACAAAACATCTTAAAATCAGGTTTTGGATAATTGTTTTTTAATTTTTTTTTTTTTTTTTTTTGGTTGTCTTTTACTGCGTTCTCACAAATGACATTATATTAAAAAAGTGAAAAATTCTTCTTAAATTTCAAAACAAAAGCCCCTAGCCAAGGAATTACTAAAATGGCAGTTGACAAGTAGAGTGCGTTTTCTTAAAGAAAAAAAAAAAGAAACCATAAGCTAAATGTATTGTTGGGAGTATACAATTTATAACTAGTGAAAATAAGGTGATCACAATTTCCAAAAGGATACTCTAAAGCCAAAGAGTCCAAGCGGCCCTAACAAGGTTGAGCAAAATAATTTCCTTTTCATTTGAGAAGGTATCTTTAAAAATTCCCGTTTTTTTTTTGTCAAGTCTTCTTCTCTGGAAAACCATCGAGCTTCTTTCTTCACCGGTCATCTTTCGGTGTCTATGTTTGTACAGCCCTCAGTAAAGAGTGACGTGAGCAAGAGGCTCCTCTGCGGTAGGTGTGAGTCGTGACGCTCTCCTTTCGCGACCCTCTCCTCTCCTTTCTCCCAAATCTCCATTTGTTGAGATTTCTCTTTGTTTCTTTGGTGTATAGGGCGTGTATGGGCGTGTAATTTTTTGTTTATTCCTTTGAGTTTTTTTCCTTTTTCTTAGCCTGTGTAATCGACCACATCCCACTCCAAATTTTTTCTTTCTTCTTTTTAATCACTTGTTTTGATAGGTTCATTGTAACATCTTTATACATCAATGAAATTGTTTTATTTCGTGCAAAAAAAAAAAAAAAAATTATATCTATCTGAAAAAGCTTGTCCCATTTTGTTATCTTATATTTTGATTCCTGCAGCTATACTATCACTAAATGAAAATATTAACTATTTTGGCTTTCAGTGAGTGGGTCTGCGAGGTGCAAAATTAATTATGGAGGATGTTGGCACGAGACCCGGAATGGGGATACATATTCTGCTTGTACGGTTAGTTTTCAAATTTCCATATCGTTTGGACCTTTTCCTCAGTAGTGGATTCACGATTTCAGATTATAACACTTATCATTTTAAACAGGACAATGGCAATATGAACTGCTCATGTCCTCCAGGGTTTAAAGGTGATGGTGTTAAAAGTTGCGAAGGTATGGACACTGAGATTCTAAGCCCTTTTTGGTTTCACATTTAATTTCAAAATTATTTGAAAATGGAAAATTTGACATACAAGAGCTCAGGTGTTTCCTATTCTGAATCAAGAATCCCTATGAATACATGTTTTATGAAAACTACTGTTTTTGTAGTGTATTTTTTTTTTTCTAGGTGAATTAGTTCATTGGATTGTATGAGAGAACTTTAGCTATCCATAAATTACTTAGGGAGCTTGTACACGTTGTAAGTACTGTAATTCAACTAATAAGGCAATTATGGATCAATCTTAAACCATTATGACTATTTCCTTTGATAAGAAACTCTAGGGTGTTTTGGAAGTATATTGGGTATTCTCAACCTAAAAATATGTAAATAAAAAACGGAGGAAAAAGAAAATGCCATTGCTTGTAAAGCTCATCATGCCAAGGATAATCTTGATGTTATCAAGCAGGGTAATCACCTAGACACCTACCTAGGATTCAATAATTTATCCGTTTTCTTGGGTAACCAAATGCAATATAGGATCATGCAAGCTAGTTCAGACACTCACAAATATATAAAAAAACAGCATAATAAAAATAGGCACAAATATATCCTTCACATTCTTTAAAACCTAGCACATACTAAGTAGAACCGAGCTTCATACGCGGACACATTTGTTGTACTCTTTCCATTGTATTAACATTCTAAGCAAGCACTCCACAAGAAACTTACTTTTTTAGGATACAGACGTTTGCACATTATACACTTATTCTCCAGAACACCATTTGAATCTTTCAAAAAGTTAACTGAAGATTCAACCAAACTCTTGTCGGAAGAATCGAGCACAATATCTTCAATCCACCACATTTAGTTCTGAAATATATAATAAGTCCAACATCAGCAGTAGGGGTCTCTTTCTTCTGTTAGACACATGAATATTATGACATATTGTCCATTTATGCAAGCCAAATGGTTTTGTATAAGCAGCTATTTCTTCAATTCCTTGTTATTGACAGACAAAATGGGTTGGCATTGGGAACTGTTGTGGTTCTTGCTCATATTTTGTGAATAATTTTTTATGTGAACTTTTTTTTCTATTCAATCTCTAGTAATTTATTAATTGAATGGACAATGAACCATGACATGACAGTCATCTATCTAGGAATTAATTTCCTACCGTTTCTTTAACATCCCAATGTTCTAGGGTTAGACGGTATGTCTCGTGACAATAGTGTTGAGGTGTGGGTATGTTGGCCCGGAAGTCACTGATATCAAAAAAATAAATAAAACAGTGACATGTGCATCATTATGTTATACAATGTGCAAATGCATCTTTTGTTGTTTCTATAAATAAAGCACATCTTTTTTATCAGAGCTGAAGTAGCTTTGAATCTTAATGGGACTGGCTACTATTGTACATTTTGTTTAATTTGGAATGAAAAAATATGATCATATTTACAGGATGGGCAACTATTCGGTTACATCTACTCATTTGATTTTGTATCATACAGATATCGACGAGTGCAAAGAGAAGAAAGCCTGTCAGTGCCCCGAATGTAACTGCAAAAATACATGGGGCAGCTATGACTGCAGTTGCAGTGGTGATCTTTTGTATATCAGAGACCATGATACTTGTATAAGTAAGCAAAATAATATTCACGCCTGCATTTATCTCTGTGCTAATGTTTCATTTTAGTGTTTAGCAAAGCCATTTAAAAACAAAAGGTGTTTAGTAAAGCCAATTATTATTTCATCTAAATAAAAATCACTTTTTAAGTTTCTTTGTTTTGTAAAATTTGCTTTTGTGTAACTCTTGGGATTGACTTTCTAAAAATATGCAGACTCTTTTCTAACTAACCTTTCAAAATATTCAATTTTATCCAATTTTATTCTACTTTTTGCACGCTTCTTTATATTATAGTTAATTTTTGTTCTATTGGTTTACACACTAGTGAGAGTTGCACCATCTTGAAAGATGTAATGTTCTCACAAAAGTTTCATCTCCATTTGCAGGTAAGGCTTCAAGTGGCAGATCTGCCTGGACTGCTGTTTGGGTTATTATGATAGGCTTGGCTATGGCTGCTGGTGGGGCATACCTGGTATACAAGTACAGATTAAGGGTAAGCTCATTGATATTATTGAACTGTTTATGCTGTTTTAACAGATTTATAATCCTTGGGATGCTCTACCTTGTCCGGGCCTTGAAACCGGGTATGGGCTAAGAAACACGGACACAGACACGATTTTTTGAAAATATTGGACTCGGATATGTCGAAAACACGTTACATATTATTTTATTATTATTTTTCAAATAAGAGAAAAACTAAAATATAGGCTATAACGTTTGTTTTGGGGACTTATAGTAGGATTTTTTTATTGGATTTAAATGAAATCATATAAATTCAAATGTTAATTAAATGGTGTGTCTGTGGAGTGTCTATAGTACGCTCGTGAAGTGTCTGGAATAAAAAAATATAATAATAAAGGAGATATAATTTTGCTTGTTTGACACATGTCCAGAAGTATTCGTGTTTGACATGTGTCAAACACGGATACTTTGTCAAAATCAAAATGTTCGTGTTTTCTAAGAAACGGGTGTGGGTGCTCCTGAATATGTAGTGGAGTAAATCTCAAATTCTCAAGATAATAATCCTTGGGATGTTTTGCTTGTGCAGTCATACATGGATTCAGAAATCAGAGCTATTATGGCTCAGTACATGCCTCTTGACAGCCAAGCTGAAGTTACTAGCCACGCGTAAGGAGGCAGACGATATATTAAGAATCTGTCGATGATTGCACACGGTGGAGTGTGGAGTGATCGGTCATGTCAAACGCAGTCGTAAATCGTAATCCGGTGATCAGTTTTGAGGCTAGATGTTTGCATTCTTGTAATATATGAATAAATTTTTAAGGGTTTTGAATTTGATGTGTTATTGTTAGACTATATCATGCTGAGGAGTTCTCTGTTAGATTTTTATTTGGCAGTGGCAGAGGACTGTGTTATTTGTGCCTCAATGGCTTAACATTATGCTACCACTTAAATTTGTTTTTGGTGAGGAGGTTAAATATGGTTATGTAACTTAATAAGATTGTTATTTGTAGCACTACAATGTACAATGTCAAAGGGCCAAGTTGTAAACCTCCCATGTTTTTTTTTTCTTTTGAACATTACCTTTTTTAACAAGGGGATGGATGGATTTTTTTTCGTTTTTTTCCTTTTTTTTTTTGAGACAAGCCGAAAGCATGTAGTAATTAAACCAATTTGGAGGTACAACATAATCTCCGGAACATGAAAACCAACACACTAACATGAGTATAGTTCTAATGGTATCATGTACAACCTATTTCATAAAATGTTATAGATTTGAATTCTCAATTGAATATATATATATATATATATATATATATATATATAAAGACTTGTACACCTTGAACAAACCCGCTACAAGGCATTGTCACTATTTTATAGATTGGAAATTGACCACCCAATGAAAAGAACCACAATAACAGTGAGCTTGAGCCTTATTGAATAAGGACATCCAGTACAATTGAAAAGGCTCCATAAACGTTGTCGATCCAAATATGAGATAGTTTTAAGATAATTAAGAGAGTAAATCGATAAAGATAAGGTCTACTAAGGTGTCGGACCAAAGTTGAGAGGGAAAGTCTTTCTTGTAAGGGACATACCTTACCCTAACACAACCAACCAATAAACCAAAAGAATCTACCTTTATCATAAGTTCAACAAGACGTACCAACAATAAGACCAACAAACCCAAAGTAAAAAACAATGAATCAGTTTGGTTTGGAGTTCGATTTGACTGGCCCAACCCTGCATGCTTACCTGTTGACCATTTCTCCAGCCTTATGTTCAACAACTGACATGCATCCCAACGAGCCAACGTTGGCTCCATCTTTTAACGCTAACTTTGATGAGCCACCACTGAAGTCCGTTGAAGGGACCCGAAGTGACCACAATCGGTCTTTAGGGACTTCTTTTCTTAGCCTCGAGAGGAAATCTCTCTCTCCAAACGAGAGATAGGGAATATCATCCAAAGGACGAAACCTCCACCCCAAACTTATCTTCTAATTCTTTTTTTTTCTCTTCTCAAATTTCATCTTCCATCTTTCTCATTTTTTCTTCTCTTTCGAGCTTTCTCTTTATCAATTTAAGCTCTTAGATTAATCGATGATTTAAAACTATATAATAATACTATAAAACACTATATAATAAAAGTGTGATTCATCACTAATGTGAATGTTGAATTCACGAGCATGTGAAAATCTCGGCTCTATTGCCTCACAAAGTTTGTAGTGTCACAAAAGCTTATGAATTTGTGAAATTAAATAAGATCAATATAGCATGGTCACACTCAAACTAATAGTTTTAAGAGAGTCAACGACCATGATTTAATGGTCAAGAGAGCTTCACCTACTTTAGAAATGATTTTTGACAAGTGTTTTTGACATACACATATCATTAGCAATTAATTTTAAAGATTATTGTTATAATTTAAATGACAAGTTACTTGTTATTGATTATGTGCATGAGAACTATGA
>JBBMKA010040280.1:0-21845 GCA_037833695.1 Sechiopsis laciniata | reverse complement strand
ATACTTTTGCGTAAAATTACTGGATTTCAAGTTATTTCATACCACTCAAATCTCTAGCTTATACTGACTTTGAAAGTCCTAATAATTAGTCCTGAGTGGTGTCATTTTATCTTAGTTTTTTTATTCTCGCTTATGCGTGCAATTGTGTTCTAAATAATTATACATGTATTTGCCCAACCTTCTATAATGCTTTCATTTTATCAATAAATATATATATATATATATATTTTAAACAAATTGATGACTTTGGTTACTGTATAATGTATTATTATTATTATTATTATTTTTTTTTTTTTTCTATATTCGTATTTTTACTGTTTACAGGTTTGTGTCTTTCATTTGAAGTAAGCCTTCAATTATTCCAAGGAAATCAATTCAACGTATGAAAAATTGAAAATAATTTAAAGCAATTATGTAGCCATCTCTTATTTGATTTTAATATAGGATGAGAAAGAAGAGATTGTTTCAGGATTCAATTTCTTAATTAGCTGGGGATCCAGAATTGTACGTCGAGCTTGATTTATTTTGATAATTTTCCAATGAAAAATTTCATAGGATAATATATCATTTTGAGTCAATGTATGCAGGTATTATTATTATTATTATTATTATTTTGTTTTTGAAATATATATTTTTAGTCTAATGAATCCATATAGAGAATTTATTCTCACATTCTACCATTTAACCTCTTGTATTATTTGTAGCACAATTTTTAAATTAATTCATCTAGCACATGATTTTTATCACTCTATTCTTGGTTGAATTCTATCTGTGATAAAACTTTATCACTGTTTGAATTGTATCTTGATTTTTTTTGTTATAAATAAATTAGTTTTGATTTTGTGCCGTAGATAAAAATATTTTGTCATTTTTTTTATTATACATGCAAAATCTCCATAGATATATATATTTAGATTATTTTTCCTATTCGTAATTTCAAAATTTTGAATTTAGCCATCTACTCTATAAATCATAAAGTTTGTCTTCTTTCACAAAATAGTATTGATAAACACTTTTTTTATTGAAACATTTGTCTAAATGGTAAACATTTGTAGATAAATTGACTTACTATTGTTTCAGAAAAAAGGACTTGTCATTTTTAGATTTATAATATTAAAAAGGAAGAAGTTTGTCGTCACACAAACAAAACACAGATTGACGATGGGGCTGAAGGGCGTGTTGTCCACCGACATAGTATACGATTTTTAGAATTTATTTGAACTATTTAATACAGATTGAATTTATGCTAAAATTGTTAAATTATTTTTGAGAAAATGTTTTACGTTATCCTTGTTTTATTGAGTTTTTAATTTTTGTTAAAGTGTCAAGCTCATAAAAAGTTATGATTTCGATGATAACTGATACATTGAATTGTTAATATGAGTTTTGTGGTTCAATCTTCATTATAATAAACATTTTAACTTTTAATTTTATAATTAATTTCAATAAGCATAAAAAACAATATATTCAACTATATTCACATTTTAATTTTGTTAATTACTTTTGGTGGTGTGTATTTTTACAGCTGGATGATGTACATGAATCATTTTAATTTTATCTTTTTCAGATTGGAAAGCATAGGGTTTGATTGCCTCTCCTAAGTAATTCCACATAGATATAAAGTAGGGACCTGGTTAGTATGTTATATTCTTCTTTTGCTAGTTGTTTGTTTTTCTCTCTTTTATCCTTTTAACTTTATTAAGCAAGTTCATTCAAGACCAAGCCTAGAAAAATAGAAATCAAATCAAAGTAGGACATATATGTTTCTAATTATTCTAAATTTATAATCTTATTAATAAGCTCATTATGCAAAGCATGCTAAATTCTTATTCAACCTTATGTACATAAAAAAGAGAACACATATTTTTTACTAATTTGTCAATGGTGATTCACTTGATGGAACTTTGACAAAAAAATAAAAAAATAAAATTAGAATAGGCCATAATTTAGAAATTGCATGATTGGACAAGCGACAAGATTTTTTAACCGATAAATCATAGTGATATTATGAATGATTACTTTAATGAATCACCTACTAATAAAAATAGATTCCAATACCCCACTTTAAAATTGTGTTTGATTTTTTAATGTAAGAAAAATGGGTTGATTTCCCATTGGCCTTGATGTGTTTTCTATGTGATGGCTTGTGATTCAATTCGCTTAATTTTCTCATACTTTGCTTTGCATTTGTTTTGATTTGGTAACCAAAAGGGTTATATTCACCTAATTTTTAAGGTTTAAAATTTTAATTTGTTGTGAAAATGAGAGGTTTGTTTCTTTTCAAGTGTTACCAAATTGAATCAATATACAAGGTTGAAATGACAGCCGCTATCCGGGGGTTGCAAATAGCCTACTTGCAAAGGTGGGTTAAAAAAAAAAATAGTAATAATAATAAAGAAAAAATAAATAAAGATATAGATTTTAGGAGCTGAATCATTGTCCATTTTGACTAATTTTAGTTGTATTTTGTGACGTATTGAAAGCTCTTGTTTTGCTTGCTAGGTTGCAACTCTATCATAGTAATTTTTTAGGTTAATTTTCATTTTGGTTTTTGCTTTCAACATTAGTTTGACGTTTTTTATTTTTTAAATCCACATTTGCCATATGACCATATGATAATAATTATTTTCATGCAAAAAATAACACTAGACAGATAACACAAAATGAGGACATTTTAACCAAAAAAAAAGGGATACCTTTTTAGTGATGAGTGTAATTTTTTTTTAGATTATATATTTCAAAATTGAATACTTTTATATATATCTATCTTTTCAATAATGCTCAATTTAGTTTTTAACATCTTTTTTTTAAAAGTTATACTTATTTCTTTTGTATAAATTTTAGCCCAAAGTATTTTGTAAGCAGTGAATTTGATGGAGCGGCAGCAGTACGCTGCTGGGAAAGTTAAATGGCAAATCTTCATTTAAGTCGAACAAAGTGTCCAATAAGTGATGACGATTTGTTTATTTATTCCCTAATTATAAATTCTTCCTTTTTAAAAAAAAATTATTATTAGGTAATTAAAATTCGTTGTTAATATTTAAAGTTATCCAAAGTAACACGCGTCCCATTGCCGCAGGAAACAATTTCCAAGTAATTAATATTATAAAAAATATAAAACTGATTTTTCTCAACATGATTTCACATCTGTAATCTAACCTAACCCCTCCCCCATCCATTTATTTTCAATTTTTTTATTCAAAAAAATGGTTGAATCCTTTTAAATTTTATTTAGAAATAAAAAATGGAAAATTGTGAGATAGAAATGAGGTTTTGAGGGTTAGGGAAGTGGAGGGCAGAAAATAGGGCCCAATTGCTAAAATTTTATGGGCGTTTGGCCCAAAATTCTAGACATCTAAATCTACAGAGTAATTATTGGGCTCACGACCGGATTGTCATTCTATGCCTGTCTATTGCCTCATCTTCTCTTCATTCTTCTTTTTCCATAGATCTACTCAGTTTAATAATGGAGGTTGAGAATTAAGTTAATTTTTTGATATTCGTGACTCTTATCAATTAGTTTACGCGCACCTTGACCATTATCATGAGATAGATCACCTATTTGTGGGAAATTAATTCTTAAGTAGGTGGTCACTCAGAATTGAAACCATCACCTCTTAGTTTTTCAAGACCCTCTTGACCACTACATGATTTCATGATGGTTGAGATTGAGAAATAAAGTAAAAAGTTGATTTTGGGTCATTCTTATAATAATTAATCCGACTATATAATATGGTTCTATCTCTAAGTATTTTGATAACTTTAAAGGCGTATTGAAATAGGCGATCTATGGAAATCTCACATCAGAAAGAGAGAAAACTTCATAACAATATATAAAATAGGTGGACTACCCCTTTCGTCACCAATTGATTTTGAGATGGATGCTTACACTATCTAATAATTATTAATAAAGAAGATATGTACCATTCTTCAAAAAAAAAAATTATTTAGTTTTCTAAGGCTACACCACGGCGTGTCCATGTGACAAAACATAGTGAGTGATGAAAAATAACCAGCAATTTTAATTTTTGAGATCACGACCAACTAATGTTATTCTTTTAGATAGCAAAATCGTTAGTTACGTAACAAATTTCTCCTAAATGAGTGGAGAAATATAGCGACCAACCAAGGAAAATCTTGATGTTGAAAACTCAATCAAACGAAGATATTGGATCGATATAAAGTTTGAAAACATCTTACAAATCTTAATTGTTAGCGTTTGCGTGTAATTTCTAATAAATTTATAAGTTTAGCTCTCACTTTGGTTATTAAAATTGAAAGCATATTATATTTTGAGTATTGATCTTTTGATGACTTTCAAAATGTTTATTTTCGTATATAAACTCACAAATAATAATCATTTTTCTTAACCAATGAATGTGATTTGTTATTCCAAGCATGCTCTAAAATGAACATTTTAAAGTTATGGAGACGAAAGGAGAACAAACTTTGAAAATAAAGTTAGATTTAATGCTTATATCATATGTTGTCTTTTATTTGAAGAGATATTTTGAAGAACATGATTAAAATGATGGTTGAAATGAAATATGGAATTGTTTGATGTGAAAAAGTAATGGATTGGATGGGTGAGCTTTTGTTTTGGATAAAGAGAGAGAGAGATGGAATCTTATTGGAAAAAAGAGAATGAAGAGTGGAAGCTCCACAAACACAAATTAGAGTGTTTAGTCAACCAACTAATCCAAACCTCTCTAATTGGAATAGAAATTACTTTATTTCATTATTATAATTTTAGTACCATAATATTAAGAAGCGAGAGATTTGAACTTTTGACTTTTTGGTCTATTGATTAAATTTATTTTGATTTATTTACCGCTAAATGTTACTTTTTTTTAATATTGGTTTCGTATGTACCCATCGACCATCCTTCTTTCTCTGTCACTTTGATAAAATTCATTAGGTGTACACCACTATTATCCGCACATGTTAAAATAGTCATCACGCTTTATTATTCCTTTCTGACCCATGGGCATCTAAATGGGTCGTCTTCTTGGATACTTTTTGTCATCGGTTGAATTTGATATACTTATGAATTGGGTCGTTTTATGTTTATTAGGGACCTTAACAAGATAAAATTAAACCTGCTTTATTACTGACACAAACTTGATTATTACTAAGGCATTTTAAGCAAACTGACAAATTTTCCATGTTATTTAAATAAGCTACAGTAGAATCAGACTACTCATTGCAATCTTAGTTGAAACTTAGAGAGGAAGTCACTATTGTCATAACATTGAGTTTGTACCACAATGTTATTCAAGCAATCAATTTTATTCAAACTTCAATAGACTTGAATAGTCTTCAATAAGTGCTTTATACATTATAGATTTTAATCAACATCACTAATTGAATTTATCGATTGAAGTCTATTGATTGATGACAATTAATGACTCTTATTAAACTCAACGACATCGATAGTCTATAGCGTACTTACCAAACTAACCGAGACTAAGTATATTCTCAATAGATTTCAATAAATGGTTTGTATATAATGGACTTCAAAATATTGTTTTGTATATAATAGACTTAAACTCTCGAGTACAACAGAATAATTAACCATATTCTTAACAATAGCAGCAAAAACTAACAACTACTTAATACCTTATCTAACCGACATTTAATTTATTACTTTATAACCAACTATACTCCTAATACCTTTGACGACATTTTATTAATCAAGAAACAAGTTTTAAATAAGACATCAATCCAAAAATACTTTGAAACATTCATTTGAAATAATAAGACTCTTGTAGTTTCAAGCAAAGTCGACTTTTCGTTCAACAACCTTATTTTGAAAATGTTCTTATAATTAGTCAATGACATTAATTACATTCAATCAAGGACACTGATAGATATCTAAAATGTATTTGACAAACTAACACTAGTTGTGTTTTCAAAGGACCTTAATCTGTATTTTCAATATGAATCACTAATTGACTTCAATTAGTTGAAAAGATTCAATTTGAATTAGTCATTCAAAATAAGGAACTAATTAATTTAGTGATATTGGGGGGAGTCCAATGGTTTGATTTTTGTTTCATACTTTTATTTTGAGTACTTAATGTTACATATTTGTACCTTTATGTTTATATTAGAGTTCTTGGAAAATAATTTTCTTTCATAGCCTACATCATTTTAGTATATAATGACATTTTGTACCCTTTCCTAAGTATTGCTCATACATATATTGTCTTCCTTCTCGGTTTTATTTTTAATTCTCTCTTGCCCTTATCCATATATATAGTAGCAGTTACTGTTGGATTAGGCAAAATGTTATTATATACTCTAAAATGATGTAGTCTAGATTAGAAATTACATTCTCCAAGAACTCTAAGACAGAGAGTTCACAATCCATGAGTGTTAGTGATTGACTAATAATGATATTGATTGAAGTCCTCAACTAATGTACTTGATAAAATAACCGACACTAACCTATTTTCAATAGGTTTTAATCAATACATTCAATAAATAGAATTCAATCAATAAACTTCAATTAATGTTATGGATTGAAGTTAATAAACATCTGAGCTTTTTGTAATTTTATCATGGCCCATCCATTTTTGTCATTCATACAAATAATTTTAAAAAATTAGCATTGTTACAATTCTTTTGGTTTTTTTTTTGTTTTTGTTTTTTTTTAAATTTTAATTATAAGTGGATACGATCCTTATTTTGATAGATTTTGATTTTAAAATAATTTCTTTTACAGGGAAATTTTAAAAATGCAATTTTATTTAGGAAGAGAAATATAAATTTTAATTGTGTTGTTGGACACTAAATTGATTCCGTTGTGCGATGATATTTGGTAGGGAATAATTAGAATCAACTCAATTCAATTTGATGGGTTAGGTTAAATAAAAATGTTTTTGAGTTGAATTGAGTTCGACAAAAAATTAATCAACCCGAATTGATTATAAAATTAAAAAAATATTTTCTTTATCTATAACATAATTATTATTATTTAATTTATTTAATTATTTTTTTAGACTTTACTTTCTATTATTCTCTAAAATATTTGATTTTGTCATAATTTTTTTTTTATTGATTTTAACTATCTATTTTCTTCCTCGGAATCAAATTATGTCAATATTTTTATTATTTGTTTTTGAAAAATCAATGGTTTTGTTATTTTAATTATCTATTTATTTTTTGTAAATCAAATGTATTTGTTGTTATATTAGATATTCTATATAAATCTAGTCTTTTGATTGAATATTTTGCATATTTAATATTTATGTCTATTTCATTTTATTGATATGATAATGGTTTGAGATTACATTTTGTTTTTATATAATGCATGACTAAATTGATGAAATGATATTTATATTTTCAAAGTATTGATAAACCTGATGACTCAACATAATCCAATCCAATTCGAAAACATAAGATTGGATTGAGTTGACTTGTCTCTTTAATTGGGGTAAATTGAGTTAAAAAAGTGATCAATTCAAATTTTTTAATTCATAAAAAAATGTCTCTCAACTAAATCCATGTATAGTTCTAATATTTGGGGTGATTGAATTTAGAAGTTGGGAGAAGAGAGAAACTTGCCTATTCATGGTTTATGTGGTGCTACATACTTATTTTTTTTTTTTTTTTTACTTTATTTGAGAAAATGTGGTGGTGCCAATATATATATATATATATATATACATATATATATTTACAAGAACCTTGCAATCTCATAGCGATGAACTACATTTAAATTGGAAAAAAAGAAAGAATGTATCTCTTCATTCAGCTATCGATCAAAGAGTATTTAACATCAAAATTGAGACCTAGGCCGTTATAGTGTCATGCAATAATCTCTTCCAATCCCTTTTCTTTTTAATGCTCTTTTGAAATCATTTAAAGAATAGAAAAATTCCTAAAAATCGTGCATTTTATATATGTGGCACTATTAAGTGCTACATGAAATTATTTATAAATAAAATTTTTTTATGATACTAAATAATGTCACATATACAAAATGTAAGTATTTGTGTTCATAAATTTTATTTTCTAAAACGTACAAAAATATCAAATGGGTCGGTGGCGCAGTTAGTTATCTTGATTCGTGTTAATCCGTTTCAATAATGTCTTTTATGAACGGTTTGTTGATCATTTTCCTCTAATTTATATAATCGAATAAAAATAAAATAAAATATACAAAAACAAGAATCAAGAATGAATGTACCTAAGCAGAAGGCTGGTACTATATATTTGGTTCAATTTCCAATTGACCAATAACAAAAGAATATTGTAAAATCCAGCATCGGCCCTACTTTCTAGCCCAATATACACAAATTGGGCCGTTAAAGGGAGGTCCATGCAGCAAGCTTAGATTTTATTTATTTATTTATTAAGATAAGCATGCTTAGTTGAGAAGATATCAACCTGCCCTGTCAAAAAATATATATCTATATATATATATCAACCTGCTTATTACCAAATTTGAAAAGAAAAATAAATTTAATGTTGTGATATATAACTTTTTTTTTTTTATTATCTTGTTAATATAAAAATTTAAACTAAATAGAGACATTTGGAGAAGAAAATTATAAATAGAGGAAAATGATTCACACAATAATAATGATTATATGTTTGGAAGGAAAATAATGGTCAAAAGAGAATTTTACTTGTGTCTAGATGGTATGAACTGAATATAAAAACTATTATTTTGGTTTGAGAGGAAGAAAATAATTATGAAAAATGAAAGGTTGCTTATGAAAAAAATGATAAACTTCATAAAAAAAATGAAAATTTTCTATAAAAAAACGAAATTGACTATAATTTAAACTTCGTTCTCAATAGGCAGTCTAGTTAATTGAAGTTACAAATTTCGAAGGACATATGTTCCTTCGATCATTTCTAGTTCGAAATTAGTTTGAAACACTTAAAATACATTTTTTTGAAATATCTTAAGTTCGAATTTTGGATATAATATTAGACCATCTGAATAAAGAGGAGTGAAGCATTAATTTTTCAATTTCCAAAAAAAGAATTATTCAAACTTAGTTTTAGAGAATTATTTTCTTTCCAATTTCATCCCTGGCAATGAAAGGAGAAGCAAGCAATTTTGAGTACTGTACCATTCCCTTGGGAATGAAGAAAGATAAAGTAAGAGAGAGAAAAAGAAAAGAAACCAGATGCTGACAAATCTATATATATAAAATTTTAATATATTTCGATTTTCACAAACATGAACGTATATAGTGGAAAAATAATTAACAACCAAAAAAAAAAAAAAAAAAAACAAAACAAAACAAAAAAAAAAAGAAAATTGATCATGGTGGAGTGTGCGAAGGAGACAGTATTTCCAAAAACCCCTCTCGCCATCTTTTGAAAATCCTTCAACAACATTATAGCTGTGACTTTCTTTCTCTTTCTCTTCCTTTTTCTCTCTCCACAGTATAAAAACAAAAGTAAATAAATTAAAAAAAGAAAAAAAAAGCTTCCCATATGGCCCATAATTTTCTTTTTTTTGTTTTTTTTTCTTCTTCTAATTCAAGCTGTGAAGTCGTAGTAAAGCTGAGGTTGTTCTGTGTCATTGATACTCCACGAAAGAAAGGCCATGCCAGAATTGATATCATTCCCAAATCTAGGCGTTTTTTGGTGCTGAAACCATGAGCTCCCCTGCTGTCCCGAACTCGCCGCTTTTTTCTCTTCCTTCTTGTATCGAATCCCGCACGCATTGCACAACGACTGTTCAAAATTTACCACAACTCATCAGTTTAAACTTTCACGTAAATATTCAAATTTACTATAACTCATCAATTTAAACCATCACGTAGTCAAATTCTTAAATCAATTTGAATTAATGGAATTGTGTATTACCTTAGGACCGTTAGGGCCGTTACGCCAAAGGGGGGTGGTGGTGGTGTCACAATTGGCGCAATGGCGAGCGAACATTTGGTCGGCATTGGTGCTGGATTTATCACTGCCACGACGGCTGCTCTTCGAGGAGTGAGCATGTTTGGTACGAGGTAATTCCCAGCCAAAATTGGAACCAGATTGCTGTTCTTCGCGGCGTTTCTCATCGTACTCCGTCATACGAGTCGACGGGGTTCCTAAAGAAAGTGTACAATCCACTTGAGAAGAATAGTTTTGAGATTCATAGTAATTGTTGTAGGCGGGCATGGAGAAGATGCTGCCCTGCTGCCCGTAAAACGATCCACAAGAACATTCTCCAGCCGAGTAGCATTGGTAGCTGCCACAACATTGCATCATTTTTTTTTTTTTTTTGTTGTTGTTGTAATGTTGCAAAGAATTGAACTTTAAAAATGGGATTTTTTGTATTTTTTGATTTGGAAGTAAAGGGAAGAAAAACAGAGGAATTGGGGTAGAAATTAATGAAGAAATGAGAGAAAATGGGTGGATTTTATAAGGGAGATGACGGGGAAGTGGACAAATGCCACGTCGGCAAAAATCAGTCCACGTTGTCGGGATGAAGAATATACGAAGTACTTTGTTTTTAATTCAAAGACAGGGTGGGCCCGACATTGGAATGAAAACGATGTCTGAATTGTCAGGTCTTTGTCAGTCTGGATTCAGTCAATGTGGTGTGCTTCTTTTGAAGCGCTCACAATTCCAATCTAATATAATTTGCCTTAGCTTGTGTCACAATTTCATGTTGTTTTCACTCCCCCCCACTTTTTTACTCTATTGTGTTTTAATTTATCTTCTTCACCAAATTGCAAGAGTGAGATAAAGTTATTGGTCTCTCAATCATTAAGTTACGCTCAAATTAGCATGATCAAACCTAAGTTTCTAATCATTATGAATGTTTATTTCATTGCCAAATGAGTTTGGAATCTTATGAATTATTAATACTAATAATAATAAGACGTGTTATGATAGAAATTAAAATCAACTTATAAAAAAATTAATACATAGGTATACGTGATTTATTAACAAATAATATGCTAACAACTTCCACGAATAAATAGATTTAAAATAAAAAAAATTATTGAATAGAGTATAAAAATGCAAAGGTAAGGGGCATTTGAAGTAATATATGAATAATTATGAGAAGAATAATTCAATTATCCCACGTTTTGAACATCGACAATCATTTTTCCCACAATCAATATTCATTCCTTGATCATAATCTTATTCTTTCGTAGTCATGATCACTTTTTATTCGTACTATTTTGATTCTCATAATCATTAGATGCACCTCAACACATAAGCCATGGTTCTTCCATAACCATTTTCGACATTTAGTCTTCCATAATTATTCTTTTCATTTCAAATATAGATAATCAATCATTCTCTTCCACATACTCATTTCTCTATAATCATTTTAATTATCTCGAGTTCCATATGTCCCAAGAGATCTCAACACTTTTTTGAATTTGTAAACATAACCAATCTAAATAAATGATTGAAGTGATTTCAAGGGTGAATATAAGAAGGAAAGCCAATTGGTAGGTCAAAACTGAAAAGTGAAAGGAGGGAACAGTCTTCAATGGAGCCTGTCCTTTTCTCCGATCACGAGGCTTAATATGGAGAGTCAAACAAAACAATTAACATTCCCCAATTGATATTTGCCCTTTCTTTGCCTTTCATTGCCTTTCCCTTTTGGCTGCTACTACAAGGAAAAACTAAATCAAACCAAACCGAACCGAACCAAACCAAATCAAATCTAGCTTCCCAAGGAAAAAACGACCAGTAAAGGAGAGTCGTTTGATCGATTCTATATTCTCCTCTACTTCCACAACACGAAAACAGGTTCTTGAGAGAATAATTAATTAAAATTAAGAAAAGAAAAATGCTTTAAGAATTTATTGGCAGTTAGAGGAAGGGGGATAAGATGTTTCTTTTATCACGTGCTTTTTCTTCCATTAAGATTCTTAACGTTTGAAACAGAACAAAATTGGAAGAGGAAAGAGAGAGAGAGATGCGATACTTGCGAAACTCAGCCAATCATGAAAGCAAAGGACTCAGTTTTGGTCTCCTATTAACTTAGATTCTCATGAGTCAAAGATACAACCTCCAAAAAAGATAAAGTGCCACTCCAAACTTAACTATTATATATATATATATATACTTGAAATATTCAATTTTTAGTTTTTATCTTTCAAATGTCTAATTTCAAAAAATCTTAAAATTTGAAGTTGATTTTAGTCATAATTGATAATTTTAATACAATCAAACATAAAAACATAATTTTGAAATTTGTAGAAGAAAATGATTATCTTTTAAGAAAAAATGAATTAATTTTAAGCTTTTTTTAATGTTCACTTACTACGATGGAACAAACCAACTTTTAAAAGTTGAGGAACTACAAATTTCAAGTTTTAAAATTCAACATTTAAAAATTAAGGAAAAAAAAAAAATCAGGATTAAAAGACTAAAATATTATTTTAAGATAGGTAGTATATTATATTACAAGTGAAAGTAATGCCAAAAAATTAAACAAAAACAGAGCTTTAAAAACTGTGAAAAAAACTTCCCGAATCCCATACATGAATCATCATGATGGCCAACCCCGACCAAACTCCTGGACCCCACAGCTTCTGTTTCTGATGTTCTTTAAAAATAATAATAATAATAATAATTGGGAAAAAGATATGTAAATCAGATCGTCTTGAGATTGATGATGATGAGCTGTGTGTAAAAAAGATGCTCTGTTTCTCTCTCTAGATCTCTTTCTATGGCTTTATGAGACTACGATAGATACAAATACTGGCATCCAAAATTTATTCAATCCACTTGTTTTCTCACCAATTATTATTGTTAATTGAAAAAAAAAATGGAGAAAAACGGCTAGGATGTCACTTTGAATTTTATATCCTTGAATATACCAGAGTCTTGAATCTGTTTATCTTTAATCAGAGTATATGTTCAGAATGTATTGTTGTTAATGTTTGGGAAAGTTTTTAAGTTACTAACTCAAGAAGAAACATCTTAAGTGTGCTTCTTACTTTGCTATGAGCTTTTGTGTGTGCGGTGTGCATGTTAATGACGTGTGTGTTTTCAAGTCGATCGTTTATATTTTATACGAGTTCAAACTTGAGAGGGGTATTACAAATTCTTAAAAATGTAATTTCTAGATTCGTGCTACATTTTGATAATGAGTTTGACACTATATTAGATAGTGTGAACATCTATTTCAAAACCAATTAATGATAAGAAAAGTAGTCCATCTGTATTATGTATTATTGCTACGAGGTCTCTACTCTTTGTGATGTGTGATCCTCGATGATAAATAATGAAAGGAGAGGGGCACGTAGAGTGTGGATTGCATGCATGCAAAAACGATAGTAAAAATAACGAGAAGATATGGACGGAAATGATGATGAAAATCCAAATGGGGAATTCCAAAGTGACATAATGAAATGAAGAGAAAAAAAAAGAAGAATAAAATAAAATAGAATATAGAAGGAAGGAGAAGAAAGAGGGCAACTTTAAAATGAAATAACATTGAAAGGAAAACGAAATTGTTTGTTCCTCAAAAGCAACAAAATGTACAACTGGAGAATGTCTGAGGGAAGCTTTGTTAGTTGGGGCCGATTCTGCCGTACGTTGACTGGATCTTCTTTTTAAACTACTAAACAAAACAACAAGCCACCACAAATATTATTAAATAATTTAACTTCCTAGTTTTTTGGGTTTCTCAAAAAGATAAAGCCAAATCAGGGATCAAAGACAAACTATTAAGAAACAAAAATGGTGAAACATTTCGCAAAAATACTTCAAATTTGTTTTTTTATTCAAAAATATTTTTTTTAAAAAAAGTAACATTTGAATATCAAACCAGTAGATAGTGATTTAATAGTAAAAAATATCTTAAATAATTAGGAGGTGATAAATTCAATCTATAATAACTACTAATCTAATAAACAATTTTTGACAAGTTGTCATAACATCCAAATGTTATCAAATCAAATGATATGTTCTATAAGAATAATCAAGGTGGGCGTAAGTTAGCTACGATATTCATAATGAAATTAATTTTAACCATCTCAAAAAAAAAAAAAAAAGAAAAAAGTATGATTTTGTAATGCAAATATGTGGTAAAATGAGAAGGAAGGAAAGAGGGGGAGTTTGAAAAAGAGGGTTTGTAGGTATAACCCGGAACAAGCCGCCTGGCAAAGTTAAAACCCATTTTGTCCTCACCATATAATTAATTAATATTCATATTCAATTCATTGTCTCTTCTTACGAGGAGGGCTCAATTGAATTCACTAATACTTAGCCTCCTTTTTCCCTTTCATTGATTTATCATTTTAGATCCGATCTTATTTTGGAAAAACTATTTTTTTTCGTATCTAGCTTGTTTGGATTGAAGTTTATATTTGATCCATATAATTTTAAATTCATTAAAATATCATTTTGATTTTTTGAAGATGAATTTTATTTTATTTTGATCCATAAACTTTTAAATTTATTCTCTTTTAATCTATAAATATTCAAAATTTCAATTTTAATTCCGGAACTTTTAAATTTATTCAAGTTTAGTCCTTAAACTAAAAAAAAAAGTTCTTACGATAAATTAGAAGTGACATAAGCTCATTTCAATAGAGGTGTTTGTTTGCATGCAACAATCCTCATCTCAAACAAAGTACACCACTTTCGGCATAAACACTCATAATTTCATTTTTTGTCATCACCGAAATGTTTCATATCAATAGAGGTGTTGGTTCCCTTCTTATATACCCAAAATCTTTCATTTAATTTAGCCATGTGGGACTATGTTTGCATGGGACAGTATTGTTTTCTTTTGAAAAATTTATCCACGTCAAGATCAAAATAATCACTTTATCAATATATTAGAATTTAAAATTACTCTAGTCATTATCATAGTCAACATTACGTCATGTATCTAATAGTTTTGTTATCTTTAATATAAAAAAATAGTTTTGTTATTTAAGAGACTAAACTTAAGTGTTATTAAAATGTCATAATTAAAACTGTTTGATTTTGAAATATAGAGGGGTTCAAATAGAAACTACACTTCAAATTTAGGGATTATAATTATATTTTTTTCCTCCCATTTTTATTATACCGAATACTTGTTTGAATCTAATAAATTCAAATACAACATTAAATAACACATATAATTTTATTTCAAAATTAAGTGATAATGAATGATGTAACTCATCTATCTTATAAATATTATGAGCTGTATGTAATTCTCAACATAATTCTAACATAGTTTTATGGATAAAATAGTGATCGTTATATTTAAAGTTGGTGGATCATTTTATCATTATGTTTGATGATATTATATTGATGTATCATATTCAATAAACTTTTAAGTTTCATTTCCAATTTAGTTCATATGGAAAGGTCTTTTAAATATAAATTAATTTAGAGGGTTTCATTCATAAAGAAAAAGAAAGAAAAAAACTAAAATGAGTGATTTACTATTGCAATTTTGTGAGGCAATTCACATCCATTAATGGAAATGAGGGACCTACAACAATCACGAACATCTGAATTAATCGTTATGTTAATCATCATGAAATGATTTAGTGGTCAAGAGAGTCTTGAAGAATTGAGAGGTGATGAGTTTAATCCATAGTTGCCACCTATCTTAGGAATTAATTTCCTACAAATTTTCTTAACATCCAAATATTATAAGATCAAACGATATGTCTCGTGACAATAGTTGAAGTGCGTGCAAGCTGACACAAGCAATCATAAATATTAAAAAAGATTAATCGATCTATTTCAAACTTGTGAAAGAATACTTGCAACTCATCTGTTGAACAAAGCTTCTTTCTTGGAAATGATAAATCGAAGCTTCGCTTTACTATATCTGAGATAACCATGCTCGTCTCTAAGCCAGGCAAAAAGTTTCTTTCAAAGAATAGTATATCAATGTTATGAATTTTTATTTTTCTAGTTCAACCATTACGAAGATGGAAATCGAAACATTCATATTTAAGATGGTAATGATGTCTTGTCGTCTAATAAATTATGTTTAGATTGACCATTCCAAACAATGTTAAAAGATTAAATTGTATAAATTTGAACATGTGTAAGCTTATATGAGTTGATTGAGGCCTAATTTGTAGACTTTTAGGGATGAGGGACGTTAAATAGGTTAGGGAGCAATCATAGATGTTTTGAGTTGCTTAATATTCAAGTAATGTGTTCTCCAAGATTTGAAGGGTAAAAGAAAATGCTATGATCTATGGGCTTTTTTGACTGAGACTCAGACTTGAATCCAAAGATCTCCCATCTTTTCCCCTTCTCTTTATTTAGTTTTCTCAAGAATGTTAAAGGGAGACCCAAAAAAAAAAAAAAAAAAAAAAAAAAGATTTAATTAACAAATAGTTTATTCTAGAAAATTGTGTCCTTTGATTGGATATATGAGTTAAATAGACTATCATAAATTTGAATTGGATAACTAAAGAGTATGAATTCAGCTTAAAAATAATTGGCTATAAATAAATACTCAACATAGATTTGGATGGAGTCATTTAACTTCTTGGGTTTAAATTATTTGATTTGAAAACAATGTTAAATAAGTTATAAACCTTGATGAAATGGAAGGGTAAATTCTAGATTTGATCTATATGGTTGAAAGAAAGTTAGAATTTAGTATAAGCTAGGTTGTATAGTCCATATCATTTAGAGAAAATTAGAATTTGTTCCTATAATTTTAGAATGTAGAACTTAGCCGCACGAACATAAAAAAAAAAAAATTAAAATTTAGTCTTTATGATTTGATTAAACTTAAAAAAAATTATTAATATTGTTCTTCATCGTTGGCAAATTAACTAAGTCGAAGTATCTATTCATATATAAATTATGTGATTTTTTGATTAATCATACACTTAACTCACATTGTCATTATTGACACATGTATAGCTAATTAAATTTTCATATACTATACATCAACGATTATAAACGACAATGCATATTTAATTTTTAGCTTTTATCAAACTAGATGAACTAAATTCTGACTATCTCTAAATTATAAGGACTAATTATAAATTTTAAAATTATAAAAACTAAATTTTAATTTGCTTCCAATAATATAGGGACCAAATTACAATTTTACGGCCATATAATAAAATATTGGGGGGAAATTCAAATTTTACTCATAAACTCACTCCAACTGTCTCAATTTTTGTCATAACTTTCAATTTCATCCAACTGCATGAGCTGTTTTTTCTTTTTGTTGAAATTTGTAGATTTTAGTAAAATTATTCGACGGTCAAAATGTGTATTAATTAGTGGGTGAATAAGCAGAAATTTAACCAAAGATAAAAATTATAACACTTACATAATTGTAGGATAGGAGGAAAATAAAAAATTCATGATGAAAATTATTAGAACTTTAGACAAATTTAAGAGTAAAGATTAATTTGTTTTCTTAACACATTTTGATTAGGTTATTTTGAATTAGTTTTTCACAATCATGTAGAAATATAGAAAATAATATTCTTCGGAATATATACTTCGTTTTGAAACAATGAACAATATATTTTTTTAAAAACAAATATTGTCAAAAGAAAAATAAATAAATAATGAACTATTACTAATTAGTCTCTTCATTTCAATTAAGATATTGAAGTGAAACTCACGTTATCTAAGAATTAGCCTGAAGAAAAAATAAAACTCCTATGATGTAAAAAGAATTGTTGGGTGTAAAAAAGGCTAAAATAAATGATTTCGTGTGAAATCAGAATCAATTCTCTAAAGACTTTGATGAATATATGCTGAGTGATTTTATTTTTTAAAAAATAAAAGAAATTGAATATGAACTAACACAGTTTATAAACATTGTTTTTAAAAGAATCGCAAAAAAAGAGGAAAAAAAAAACTTGTTTATCCCGATTAAATTCAAGCAAGTTTATCATTATTTAGAATTATTGAATTTTTTTATCGAAAGAATTCGAGCAAGTTTATAACTAAACTCTAACAAAACCATTTGAGTTTGGATCAACAAAATGTCTTCGATTTTATTTTATTTTTTTTCTCTTTTTTTATATATTGTCTTTTCAAATAGATGATTTTTAATCCAATATTAATTAAGAGTATTATAATTGATGATAGATATTTTTTTTCAACCGTAATTGGTGTTGGTTGGAAACATCTCTCTAATAAAAGCAAGAATAAATAGAAAATAGATGAATTCTTTTTCTTTCTTTTTTTTTTTTTATAACAAAAAATATCTTAAAAATTAAAAGAAAATAATGAAAGACATGAATTAACGTAGAAAATTTTATCGAAAGAGTTGGTGGCCTAACGATTCAATTGTTTGGTGGAAATTTAGTTCAGCACCATGGTCACCGATGTAATCCCTAAAATTGGTATTCATTTATATGAGAGCAGACATATCCTCTTTATAGGATTTGTGTTTCGCTCCCTAACTTGTACTAAAAAAAAACTAAAATAACGTCGACTTTAAAAAATTTATAATAACCACAATTAATTCTTTCTCCAATGTCAATTACAAAATATTATTTTCAAAGTTTTATACCACTCACATTCCCAGTCACACTCTCGAAAAATACAAAAGAAATTTAATTAAAACTAGTACACCAAACTAAAATGTTTCTAAAACTAAACATATTTTTAATTGGAAGCAAAGGTTTCTTTTATGAACTTAGTAGCCTATTGCTATGAGATACAAAAATGAATATTTAACACAAATTTAAAGTTTGTATCTATAAATGTCTACGGAAATTCTTATTCTTGCGAAATTCATCATTAAATTTTGTAGGGAACGATGCGGGGATTTCCAATAAAGAATTGGCGGGATCGTGTTCCCTAGTGTGCAACAAAAAACTAAAAAATCAAATCGAACCAATCTAATTCAATAGGTTGGATTAGTTTTTTAGCACAAAATTACACATATCAATTTGTAATTTGAAAAAAATAAAAAATATCGGATCGATTTCAGTTTTCGTTTCAAAAACCAATAAAAACCTAACCAAATCGATATATATCGTCAATAAATCATATAAAGTCATCTTCCTTCTATTATTTAGAAGATTTACTAAAGTCTTGGAGATCAATCTTTTATAGTAAATATTTTTTTTATCTTTCAAATATCAATATATTTTTAATGAACTTTTTTAAACCTTTTTTTTTCATATTAGTTTTCATTATCTATTTAAAACTAATTTTACGAAAGAAAATTGGATTCAATGATCAAACTTAATAATGTTCAGATTCTTCCCATTCATTGACAAGGTGAATGAATGAACCACCGAAAGTAAATCACTTTTATATTGAGATACATGATTTTTTAAAGAATCGACAAAAAAAAAAAAAAAAAAAAAAAAAAACAACAACATGTGAAAAACTCATTGATTTCTCTTGGCCTTCCAATGTATTTATTTTTCTTCAGAACTTCTTCAACTTCAAAGCACTGTAAGAGTAATATAGATAGTGTCTAAAAAATTGCATGTACATGAACAAATAAATCACCTCAATTTCAGCCTTATTGAACATTAAAAATCCAAAAAGATAATTTACAAATCTAACCATAGAAATACTCGATTCCACCATATAAATCTACTAAAATGTTATATAGGTTCCAGAATAAAAAGATTTAAACGAAAGTACCTTAATAGTTTTATTTTCACTCCTATTTCAAGTAAAAAACATTCTTAAATAATTTTTTCAATAAGTTCAAAATACTTCCTATCTTTAAAAAATTGATGTTTGTGAGAAATGTTATTTTTGATATATTAAAAAAAATTGGACATTGAATCGAATCCAAAACCGAACCTAACTAACTAAAAACCGAACTAATGGTTCTATAATTTATTGGACATTTAATCATATCTATTTTTTAAAAATCGAAGATATCGTTTCAGACCAAACCGACAAAAACCGACCGAAATCACCCTTACAATTCCCCACGGAGAATTATTCCACATTTAACTTTTTATTTCAGTCTCAATCTCATTTTTACCAACTATTTAAATCTCAATTCAATAAATTTTAAATATTTTTTCAAATAGTTAACTTTTCACGAAAAATTATTAGTTTTCAATTAGATAATTAGTTAGGTAAGGAAAATCTTCATTCAAATAAATATTCTTTAACATTTAGGTATATAAAGGTATTAAAAATGAAATAATAAAAAAAAATATCGCAAGAAATTAATGAGAAAATTTTCTTATCTTATCCCATTTAGCTCGCGGGAAATTTTTTATCCTCATTCACTCCCCCATTTGGCTACATTAAAATAAATGAAAATCTCTATTTATATCAAATAAATTTATAAATTTTTTTTTTTTTTTTTAAAGACAAACTTTAGAGTTTGAAACTAAACTTGTAATTTAACCCCTTAATATTTTTAAAAAATAAGTATAAACCAAATAATGAAAACGATTCTCTTAAAATAATAATAATAATAATTAAATGAATCATTGCAAAAATTAATTAACAAAATTTTCAAAATGAAACCATTTTTTAAAAAACAAGCACAACTTCATTAGACCAATAGAACAAATGGCAACAAACCCATGTCTGGAACGAGCCACATTCCACAAACAGGAAGATGACTGTCCAATACAAAGAGAAGCGTAAACAAAGGCATTTCCGAAACTAAATCAATCAAATACCTTAGCAAGAATGGAATATCAAGATTCCATCAAAGCAGGCCGAACAAATCTCGTCAACACAAACATAGTTGATTTTCGGGGATAAACCATCAAACATAGGAACCACTGAGGTACACGACCCCATCAAAGATAAAGGGAGAAGAATCAACCCAAAACAGAGCAAACCTTAACCCGAAGAGACCGACCAATAGAGATGTCCATTTAAATCGTGGGGACCCGCCCCGAACGGGGCGGTGAATCTCCGATTTGACGGTGAATGGGGGAGTGAGTGGGGATCATTTTTTCCCATTGACAAAACGGGGATGGGGATGGGGAATATAGTCACCGTCCCCGCCCAGCATTCCCCCCCGAAACTAAATATAAAAATATTATTTTATATATTTATTTAAAAAACATAATATATAATTCTAATTTTAAACATTTTCCTCTTCTAAGCTTCTGTTTAGTTTTCTCTTTCAAGAACATAAAGAGTCACATTATATTTTTAAAATATATATAATTCATAAACTCTAATTCTAAATCACTTATCTTCATAACCTTCTGTTTAATTTTTTGTCTCAATTCTAAGTCTCAAGTATCACAAAAGTCATTTATCAAGTAAAATCCAATATTCATATGTTCTTGTTTTTATTCTTCTTTCTTTTTCCTCTGTTTTTCAAATTTTTTTTAATGAAATTTTTAATTATTTTTCTTTATTAAATTTATTATGGTGAATGGTTGGGTTTTAAAGGGCTCTACTGATTTTTTTATTATTTTTTAAAATCATGGCAGGGCATAGGAAACCACTGCATTAAGAAGGGGCCAGAAACTTCACTGGAATTGGAGGCATGTTAATCATCAAATTTTGTTACTTGATTTATGTTTGGTAGTAATAGCAACTGAAATCGTGTTTTTTTTTTTTTTTTTTGAAAAATTGAAATTGTGCTTTTAATTCATAAGGAATATGCAAAAACAAATCTCACTTACCACTTGTTATTGTTAAGGCAAAATTGAAGAAGAAAATCCCTATTTTTTAAGGGCATAAATTAAGAAGCAAGTTAGAGAAGAAACTAAAAATAAAAGGAGAAGAAAAGACTGAAGGAAGAGGAGTGGAAGAAAAAAAAAACATTAAAATTGAAAAGTCTAAAAAGAAATGAAAAGTTTCTATTAAAAAAAAGTCCATATTTAAAATGGGATTGCATGTAATGTATTAATGAAAAATGATATTTTATTTTCAATTCATTTATTCTTATGTTAATGTTATTTTTTTTAATTATTTTATTTTATCTTTTGGTGAAAACAAAGTTTTTTTTTTTTTTTTTTTTT
>JBBMKA010040249.1:0-21852 GCA_037833695.1 Sechiopsis laciniata | reverse complement strand
AATCGAAGGTATCGGATCCATTAGCAGAATCTGAGATCTAATTGCAGCAAATGACTCATTTAGACCCATTAAGAAGAGCATAGTGTACTCTGAGTTCAAATGATCGAGTGTCGATTTGAATCCTCCACAGGTACAATCATTAGAAGGTCAAAAATCAATCAAATCTTGCCAAATCGTTTTAATTTTTATAAAATATACCTCAACAGAAGATACACCTTGAGATGTGGTGGCGAGTTCTTTTCTAAGCTGGAAAATCCTTGGCCCATTGCTCTCTTTGAATCTCTCAGACAACTCTTCCCAAATTTCTTGAACGCTTCCGTTGCAATCTCCTTTGAAATAGAATTCATGATCCAAGAACATATGATGTCGTTGTTACATTTCCAAGAAATTGCCAATGTTGCATTTGTGGGTTTCTTGATTGTTTCGATGACAAAACCTTCTTTGTTCTTGCGAAGAGAGGGATCGTCATGGCTCTTTTCCAAGATACAAAGTTGGCAACGCCGGTAAGGGGTGGATGAGAAAAGGATTGATCTGGGCTTCAATGGTGGAGGAATCATCAGTGTTTAACTTTTCTGGATAAGCCATTGGAGAAGATAGGGATTTGTAAGAAAATTCAGAACAGACAGAAAATGCACTAAATGTGCTCTGATACCATAACACGATTTGTAGACTAAAATCTCAGTTGTGTTTTATTGAATAAAACTTCTCATATATATAGGAGAAGTCACATGTACACGAACTCTAAAACATTAACAACTTACTAATTATGCAGATAACAAAAATAACAAATAGCTAAAAATAGCTAACTAATTATGCAGAAGAAACTGATTGTGCAGAGAACAAAAATAACAAAATAAAATAAAAAAAACTAATATGCAAATATATTATGATATCATCAAAGCATCAATCTCTTATTCGACCATCAAAAGCTCTTACAGCATGGTTTGCCATCTTTGGAAGTCAACTCATCGCTGTCGCACAGAGCACACCTCGAATCGTCAGAACCTGCTTGCCGTTGTGGCCTTTGCCGAAGTTTGCACGCAACAGCCTGAGCCGTCGTGGTTTCAGCCTCTGCGAAAGGTAAGTTTGAGTCACCATTTTTTTTTTAATCAAACCACAAGTGTATCGGCTTCGCAGATGAGAAGAAAAGTGAGTTCAAACAAAATTATGTGATGGAGGGATGAAGACAGGGTGGTTGCTATAACTTTTGTAAAAAAAAACCTTTTTTTTAAAATAATTGTAACTAAAACACATTTGATTTTCAAAAACTTTTTTCAACCTTGCAAATGAGTGGCCCACCTTTTTCCTTGCTTTCACCTTTTTTTTTTAAAATTTTTTTTTATAAATGATGTACTTCCCCTTTTCTTTCAAAATATGGCGATCAAAGTGCCGCCCAAATGCCCTTTTTTTCTTTTTTTTTAAAATTTAATTTTTTGCTTCAATTTGCATGAAATAAAGTGGTCCCACCCTTTTAATCATGTTTTTTTTTGCAATAATATTATTTTTGAAAATCTAAATAAATTTAGTTTTTTCTTTTTTTTTGTAGGATCATGTTTTTGCAAGCATTCAACCTCGCCCTGGATCTCATATCATCCATGAAATCCTTGCAAATTTTGAAGAGGAAGTCAAAGTCATGTAATCAATGTCATCCATAAAGTCGAAGTCATGCCATTCCTGCCATCCATGAAGTCAAAGTCATGCCAACTTATTCCACTATACCTACTCATTCTGCCATGTCGTGTCTTACCGCCATGCTGACTCTTGTCGCCATGCCAAATCATGCTGCCATTCTGAGTCACGCCGCCATGCTGCCACGCCAAATCTTACCGTCACGCCGTATCATGTCGTCATGCCGCCACGCCGTATCTTGCCGCCACGAATGACCTTGTCCCATTGATGTTATAAGAAATCATGTCCCATCGACGCTATAAGAGGCCACGTCCCATCGATGCTATAAGAGGCCATGTTCCATCGACGCTATAAGAGACCATGTCCCATCGACGCTATAAGAGGCCATGTCCCATCGTGGCTATAAGAGGCCACATTCCATAGACGTTATAAGAGGCCATGTCCCATGATATTCATTATCGGTTAGTGGTATAACCCATTTCTGACAGAATGTAATGCTAATATTTTCCTCATCTGAGATTGTCAGCGCAGTAGCTAAATTAGCCAATGCATCGGCCCTATTATTTCTCGACCTCAAAACATGCTCTATGATGAAGCTATCAAACTTCTCTAATAACTGTCTAGCATATGTAAAGTTCGGTTTCAAGTCTTCATGCCTTGTATCATATTAGAGTAGGACTTGGCTTATCACTAATTTCGAATCACCAAATATCTCTATATACTTTACTCCAATATCGACGGCCATTTGAAGATCAATTATCAAGGCCTGATACTCTGTAACATTATTCGAGCATAGTTTCCTCGAGGATGAAGCTATAAGGCAACATATGCTTTTCGGGTGAAATAAAGACGATGCCTACACCTGCTCCACTTCTTCGTGTTGCACCATCAAAATACATGGTCCACATATTTGCGACTTTGACAATGAATACTTCTTCACCAGGAAAGTCTTCACACAACTTCCAGTCTGAGGGGATAGGATGGTTTGCTAGGAAGTCTGCCAACGCTTGTCCTTTCATAGCTTTCTGCGAGACGTAAACAATATCATACTACTGAAGAAGAATTGCCCATTTAGCCAGGCGTCCCGAAAGTGTTGCTTGAGATAAGATATATTTCATTAAGTCAGCCTTTACAACTAGACGTACGGTGAACGCCTGCATGTAATGCCTCAGCTTATCTATGGAGAAGAAAAGAGCTAAACACATCTTTTCGATGGGAGAGTAGTTTAGTTCTGCTCTTGTAAGAGTTCGACTTAAGTAGTATAGTTCCACCTTCTCATTTCTGCGCAAATAATGCTCCCAATGATCGTTCTTGGGCGGTGATGTCCAAAACCAAGGGTTTTCCAGCTATAGGGACGCCCAAGACAGGAAGGTTAAGCAAATCTTTCTTTATGCTTTCGAAGGCATTTTGACATCGACCAGCTAGGTTTGAGATGAACCTTCTAGTGTAAGCTAGCTGCCCTTGAAGACTTCTAAGCTCGTGCAAATTCTTTGGCAGTTGCATCTTTTGTATCATATCAATCTTGGACTGATCTACTTTAATTCCCCGATGTCTTACGACGAAACCTAGAAATTTTCCCAAAGTTACTCCAAATGCACATTTGTGAGGATTTATCTTATATTGATACTTTCTTAGCCAATCAAAGACTACCTTCAGCTCTTCTAAGTGATCTTGTAACTTTACAGATTTAACCACGAGATCGTCAACATAGCATTCGACACGTTTATGTAGCATATCATCGAAAATCTTCTGTATTGCTCATTGGTAGGTTGCACCAGCATTTTTCAATTCGAACAACATAACCTTATAACAGTATATTCCCTTCGGAGTTTGAAATGCTGTCACCTCTTCAAGAGCCATCCTTATCTGATTATAGCTTGATGAACCGTCCATGAAAGACAAAGTTTCATGTCCTATAGTGGCATCAACCATGATTTCAATGATGGCTAATGGGAAATCATCTTTCGGGCATGCTTTAATCAGGTCACGAAAGTTTACACAGACGCGAAGTTGCCCGTTCTTCTTCCTTACTGGAACAATGTTTGCGATCCATGTTAGATATTTTACCTCGCGGATGAATCCAGCTTCAATCAACTTATTCACTTCAACCTCTATTTGTGGGATAAGCTCTAGTCTAAATCGCTGTTGAGTTTGCTTGATTGGTCGAGATCTAGGTATTACAACTAGGGATGGACTGCGACTTTTGGATCAAGTCCTGGAATTTTCTAGTATGACCAAGCAAAGATGTCCTTGTATGTAGTAAGTAGACTCAGATACTCGGACTCTTCCACAGGCGTAACCAACGTGCTTATGAAAGTTGGGTGCGGCTCTTCCGTCGTGCCAAAATTAATTTCCTTAAGCTCATCTACTGTCGATTGACTACCATCTTCTGATGGAAGTAATGCTTCATCAACATCCTCTTTACCCACCTTAGCTTTTATCTCTTCCATAATGGTAATGTGATGACATGAATACTCACTCCCATCTGACTCTATATCTTCTTTTTGTGGGTTAGTGATAACAACATCATGTCGCTTTACTTTTAACGAACCTTCAGTTTCAACCGTAACAAACATTTTCTTCTTCATACGAGACAGAACAACGCTGCAAATGTATTTATTTCTTCTTATTTTACTCGACAACTAGTCTTTGACAATTATCTCTAAGCTTTCATGAGAGATTCGGTCAAACAAAAACTTGAGATGCCCTTGATCTTTTTTCGTGGCTACGCTTAATCTTTGAAAAACTAATGGTCGGGGCATATCTGTAGTTGAGCTTGTATCTTTCTTTCTCTTTGTTCGTGATCTACTTAACCTTTGAAAGATAAATGGTCGTGTTCCATCTAAAGTTGAGGATGTTCATGCTCCATCTGTGGCTTTACTCAATCTTTCAAAGACGAATGATTGCGTTCTATTGGCGGTAGCAGACGTTTCCTTCTTTGTTTCTTTTGGTCTACCTAACCTTTGAAGCGCTGAAATTCGAGAAGCTAATGGTCCGATGCGTTTAATGATGGGTACCCTATGACTAATATTTTTCTCTTCCTTTGATTCTGGAACTTCTTCAATTGTTATGTGGTTGGCATCTTCCACCTTTACCTTCTCTCTTCTTGTTATGCGAACTGGTTTAGGTGATTTATATCCAAGTCCTTTTTCTTGACGTTGGTAGAGCGTAACATTTCTTCAACATTTTCTTTTGCGTTGAAGAAAGCTTGGCTTGGTCATCAAATATACTTAGGCGTTTGAACTCAGTATGAGTCGTGAAGTCATATCCCGCATTAGCTAGAAGTTTGTACACATTGGGGTCAAATCCATCTTTTGTCTGTTCTCAGACAAAGTCACATTCTTCTCATCACCTTCGTTCCTCTGACTCCATTTCTTTTTCATATTTGTCAAAGGAGTAGTGAAACTTTAATACTTCGATATCGCCTACCTTCAAATTTTTAGAACAGTCGGCGAAAGGTGCTTCACCCTTTTTCTGTCGGGACAAAGGAGCATAGCGTAAAATGGGTGGAGTTGGAGATTTCTCGTCTTTTGAAATCTTAGGAGATACTAGACTTTTTGAAGCCTCACTCTTTACAAGGTATGACTTGTCTTCTCTCTCAACACTTTTCTTTTTTATGTGGCCTCTAGCTCTAACTTAACTTTATCATTTTTTTTATTGAAGTGATCTCTTCTGCTACTTTTTGTCCCACGCACTCGTTCTTCATGTAGAACTTTGCGCCTGCGAAATGAGAGTCGGCCTCTAGGGCTATCCCAATAGTAGTTGATATTTCGTTTTGCAGTCTATAGCATGGAATAAAGCATCTGCACTCAGTTTGTCAATGATGACTTCAAGCCGTATCATGCCAATGGCCTGTTGTCTGCCTTGATTGAAGCCTTGGATTAATAACTTGCTGTTAGAGAGCTCTTTCATGGAGATGCCTAGTTGCTTCAAGGTTACCTTTGGCATTATGTTGAAGGTCGAACCATTATCAATGAGAATTCGTCCAACTCTTTGCTCTCATATATTACTCGAGATATACAAAGGACGATTGTGAAGATTTGACCTCAACAATAGATCCATGTCCATGAAACTTATGGACATGCATGTCGAACTGTGTGAATGTGCCGCAGGTATTTTTGCGTTCGTGCTACTTGAATCTAACAATGCCTCGATTAAAGAGTTTTTGTCTGTTTGAAGAAGTGATAAAAAATCCTCTATATTGAAGGAGGGTGTACCTTTAGGCTTAACAACAACTCTTGAAGAACTCACCAAGTTATCACCTATGAAAATCACATGACATGTAGCAATGTCTGTCGCCTACTCTTATCCATCACACAAAAAATTTCTTGGAAAGTAATCGACCAACGTTACATCATGACGCGCTCGCATAAAATCTTCGCTCTCCTCTATGAGGGACTTGGATTTCCTTGCAATTCTTTTTCCTCGTTTCTGTAGAAATCTCTTCCTCTTTGGCTCTTGAAATAAGCGTGATTCTTTATGAACATAAGTATATTTTTTTCCTCTTGCAACGAGTTACAACAGTCCAACCTTAATTCTCATCTACGGTTGGCTCTGAAATACATCTTCATTGGACGAAAGCTTGTTAAAGATTTTCCCTTTGAAGGTTGCGGTCCAAGGATCTCTTTTGAAATTGAACCACAACGGGCTCAAAAGAGCCAAATTGAATCAAGCATTGAGATCAACGCAATGTTGCACTCTTGGGTGGTTGTACTTTGGGCTGAGGAACCACAACGACATGATTTGTTTGAGATACTTCCTCTAAGTCAAGCTCAATTTTCTTTTCTTTGGCCAACCTCAGAATCAACTTTTCCAAAATGAAGGATTTCTCTATGGGATGGGTGACGACGCGATGGTATTTACAATAGTTAGGATCATTTACCTTGCCTAACTCCTAGGGACGTTTGCATTCGGGCAACTGGATGAGTTTTGTTTCTAACAATTGCTCTAACATAGCAGAAACCTAAGAGTCCAAAAATGGATAGACTTTTTCTTGTCTCTCCTGCAACGTTAGACGACATTTTTGGTATACAACAGGCCGCTTCTCGAGTTTTGCTCGCTTTTCTTTTGAGAAAAGCTTTAATGGGGTCGCATTGACTGTCATTGATTCTTTTGCCACACCTTTTATAACTTTTTTCTGTAGCCTTGAAATCCTTCTTTTCCTTGTGCATTTCTGAGACTAGAGAATCTTTATTTCCCTTCGCATCGATGCTCAACTCCATATCGTGAGCTCTGGTGGCCAGCTCTTCAAAAGTGTAAGGCTTGATTCCCTTCAGGATATATAAGAGTCCCCAATTCATACTCTAGATACATATATCGATTGTAGAAATCTCGGTGAGACGGTCTCTGTAGTCCAGACTTAGAGCTCACCAACGGTTAATATAGACGACGACAGGCTCGCCTTTCTGTTGCTTCACATTTGTTAGTTCTATCATGCTGACAGTCCGTCTCGTGCTATAGAACCGGTTAATGAACTCTCTCTCTCTCTCTAGCTTTTCCCAGCTATCTATCATTTTGGCTTCTAGATCGGTATACCAGTGAAACGCGTTCCCCTTTAATGTTCGGGCAAACTGCATGACGAAAAGGTCTCCTCGAGTGCTAGCGGTTTCACAAGTTTCTATGAAATGGGCAACATGTTGCTTAGGATTGCCTTTTCCATCAAACTGCTGGAACTTAGGTAGCTGTTATGCTGCGGGCATTCTTAGGTTGTCTATTCTCTTTGTGTATGGCTTGGAGTACAACTTTGAACTAGCCTACTTGAACTTTAAAAATGTTCGCGATCATGTCGAGCAGTTGTTGGATGGACAAGGAAGCGACCGAGGTTGAGTGTGGTTGTGGTTGTTCTTCCAAGAGAGTGTTCTTTTCTTTATTATTAACTCGCTCATGAGGGCTCTGGCTTGATTCGTCCGTCTCCCGGTTCTGAATCTGATTTTTTAGGTAAGCGATTTCTAAGTCCCTATCCTCGATTTTTCTCATCATTTGTTCGAGCTTTCTTTTGATCTTTTCCATTAGGTCATTGCTTCCCTCACCAACCATCATAATAGACATCACATCAGGATTCAACGTCTCTTTTTGTTGATTGATGGTATGAGGGACTGATCAAACAACGGATTATCTTTGACGATGATTTCATCAAAAGTCCACTCTAGAAGTCTTGTGGTTCTGTTTGTGATCGCATGAGGTGTTACTTGAGGTTCATTGCTCTCAACGGACTTGGAACGGCTGCGCGTGACAGGTCCAGTGTAGATTCTTGGAGCAGGCACCTTTGAAATAGTGTTTCTTTTTGTGATTGAGCCTTATGGAGCAACGGTCTTTTATGTGGCTTTTCCAGACATGGTTGCTTGATTTATGCCAGAGATTAAGATGACAGGTAGAGAGATCCCACTGGGCATGCCAATTTGTTCACACGATAATTTTCGGAGAAATTTTAATTCGTGGAGTTGAACTTCAGTTTTGAGATGATTTTTGTGCAGAAGTGGTTCGATCTCTATGCTTTGATCCTCTGATTTGTTCCTCTGAATGTTTGTTCTTGATTTGAAGAACATGGTGAGCATTCTTTGTATTTGGTTGCTTATTTGTGGAATCACTTGACCTTCGAAATGGTTTTGGACTTCAAAGGCTGCTTGATCCTTGGAAATTTAAAGAGTCTTCAGTTTGGTGAAATTCTCTCTGAAGCTTCAAATTTTTTACCTCCTTCAAATGTATGAGAACCCCTCTATTTATAGAGCTCTTATGGATCATGGGCTTGGGCTTTGGGCTTGATCTTTTGGATTTGGACTTTTTGGTTTGGTTCACTAAACGAACTTTGGTCTGATTTAATTTTGACCCAAATTTGAGATAAACCAACTTTTGGTCCAAATCAATTTTGAGAAATATTATCTAAAAATTTAATTTAATTTCGCCATTAAATTTGGGATAATGACGTGGGCATCTATGACTGGCCGAAATTTCTCAGTCAACTGTAATAATAAAATTATAGATTTAAATTCTTTTCAAAATGATATACAATAGAAAAAAGAAAGAAATATATATATTTTTTGAGAAATTTTTTTTTATAGGTTCCTATCATTTCAAATTAAACATTTTTACCCTCGATTAATTTCATATTCTTGGTTTTTTTTAAAAAAAAAATTAAATTTAGCAAGATTAAAATAACCATATCAACAAGTTTAAAATTAATTTAATAATCACCCTTGTCGACATTGTGTTGTGTCATTGCCAAATTGGTTTTGAGGTGGAACCCCATATTATTTAATAAATTGTGTTTTATTTCAACTTTTTTATTTAACAATATTCAAGTGCGGAGAATTCAAATCGTTAACGAGTTACTAGAGGATAAATCATACCATTGTTGTGGCCATCGTGTTATACGACATCGTATAACACAATTATGAAAATGACCATAATACACCTCACATCATGCATTAATTTGTTCCACTATTATAATAAAAACATATGAAATGGTTATTGTATGAATTTCCTTATTAATTTTCAAACATAATTTATGATTTTGGTAACCCAAAACAAGACAAACTTTGACATGAAATCATAATCCACAAATACAAACCCAACAAGTCCAGCAAAAAGAAAGGTGAACAAAGTACTTGGTTCCCCAAATACAGAGACCATTTATTCTTGCTAACAGGCAATTATTTAATAGTCACCAAAAGAAAACTGTGGCTGTGTTTGAAAAGAGATATGGTAATGCATCCACTCTCATTATCAACCACATTATTTCAACCTTAAACAATTTCTTCAGGCGATTTATTTATAGCACTGTGTGATTAACTAGGTACAAAGGTACAAACCTCATTTCCTTTATTATCCCAATAAAGACAACTACGACAATTCCCAGGACACTTATTGTTATAAATATTACAAGACTGCTTATTGCATTCAGATCCTTTGATTACTCCGCCGCCCCCTGCCGCTGCGAGCTTTCTGTTCAAACCCATTTTGCGTCCGATGAGAGTTCATTGCTCTCGCCGTGATTGAAAATAGAACAAAGAAGATCGATTATATATGCACTCTCATTAAACCCTATTATAGAATGCGTAAGCATTAAAATAGAATGCTGATGTGGGTAAACGCGCACGAAACGCATTGCCGAAACGCGGGATGCATTTGTAAGATCTAGATTCGAAAAATAAAAACAATAAATACAAATAACAATCGTGTAAGTTTTTCGCTTCGGGATTGGAGAAACAATGTAAATAACAATTTCTCTAAAACACTTTCCTTTATTTCTCAATTAAATTTTCTCTATACTCTCTACACAACTTTTCCTCTCTCACTCTCTTTTGCTCTACGATTGTCTCTACAATTCATAATGAAGGTACACTCTATTTATAGCCTATTACAAACTTGGTCTCCAAGTTCTTACCAAAATTGCTAAAACAATAAAATCTACTAATTCCTTAATTACTCTCCTAAATTAACAATCCGTTAATTCCTTAATTGTTTATCCACTAATTCATAAATTAAATATTCCAAAAATACATTAAAACATATTTAAGTTTATTCCAACAAAACTCCCCCATAAACTTAAATGCTCTTGCCATCTGCCATGCCAATCATCATCTTGAATTTCTCGAACAATACTTTCGACAACGACTTTAAAAATATCCGCAATTTGATCCTTGCTCACTTCAACACCTTCCAATGCAAATAAACTGACTCCTCCATGAACCGATTAACAATGCCAACACTTAATGCAAGATCAGTTCTCGCAACAGGAGTAAAAAATTCATCATAGTCAATTCCTGACTTTTGCTTGTATCCCTTTACAACAGACCGCGCTTTGTCCCGCTCTATCTTCCCTTACGCATTTATCTTCTTCTTGAATTCCCACTTCACACCAATCGGTTGACTTGCATTCGACAATTCTATACGCTTCCACGTATCATTGCACTCTATCGCATTAATCTCTTCATCTATTGCAGTTTGCCACTTATTGTCTCGCACTGCTTCCTCAAAGTTAATATCTTCTGCATCTACTAAAAGACAAACAAAATGTACCTCATTTGTCACATCGTACAATTCTTGTAAAATTTGCATTCTAGGTTGTTTTGGTTCTTCTTCTTCTTCTTCAATTATTTCAGACTCTCTTGGCATACTCGTTGATGCAACGACTAGTAATTATCTAACTTCGCGCTGACTTCCATCAAATTGTTCCAATCCCATTCACTTTCTTCATTTACTCACAAACACTTTTCTCGACGCTTCTCAAATTCAATTTATACATGCGATTTCTTCCCATCTCTACTCGAGCGAATAAACGCTCTTTCTTGTCCCTCAAATGCAGCAACCGGTCTTTAAAAAATACAGAATAATCCTTCTCTGTGAGTTGCCCCAAACTCAAAATATTTGATTTGAGATCTAGTACATAATAAACATCCTAGATTGACCCTGTCAAGCCACCTTTCTGCACAAAAGAAATCGTACCTTTGCCTTTTACCTTTACTTTTGACACATCGCCAAAAGAAACATGACAATCTTCAATTTTTCGCATCTCTTTGAACAGATGCTCGTGTTCGCACATATGGTTGCCTACCCTTGAATTGAGATACCATACAGTATCATTATTGTCGCTTCCTTCTTTATGCGCTATAAAAAGAACATCATCATTCGCATTGTTTTCTACTGCTAAGTTGCTTGTTTCTTCAACCCTTTTATCGGCACGACAATCTCTCGCAAAATGCCCTTCTTCACCGTAATTGTAGCATTTGTCAGAATAACAATCACTCGCATAGTGACCATACTTGTGACACTGCTAAGTTACTTGTGACTCGTATGTTCCTTCTCCGCATCATAATTGTCGCTTTGACTACTGCGACCATATCCACGACCTCCACGTCTGCGACTTCTACTCTAAAATTGTTTAGAATAGAGTACTTTTTCATCTTTGATCGATGCCTTGGTTTGAAGTGCTTGCTCTAGCATTTCCTCTTTCTTCTTGTTCTTGTGCTGCTCGTGCGCCTCAAGAGAACCAGCAAGCTCGTCAATAGTGAGCGTCGCAAAGTCCTTTGACTCCTCTATTGCGTACACCACATTCTCAAAATTATCTGTCAATGATCTTAAAGTCTTTTCAACAACTCGCACATCCGTTAGCTTTTTGCCATTGCGATTGAGTTGTTCACCACAGTCTGCACACGCGTGATGTAGTCAGATATGCTTTATGACTCCTTCATCTTTAGGCTCTCCAACTTGCCACAAAGAGTCTGGAGATGCACTTGCTTTTCTCGGTCAGCTCCTTTGAACACTTTCTCTAAAGTGTCCCACGCTTCTTTTGAAATAGTTGCACTCGCAATCTTCTCAAATCTCGATTCATCCACTGCTCGGAGCAGCATATATAATGCCGTTTTATCCTTCGATCGCGTCTCTTTCAACGCTTTGGTTTGAGCCACCATATAACCCTCAGTATTCTCTGGTTCTACGAAACCTTCTTCGACCACTTTCCATGCATCATGAGATTCAAGTAGCGCTTTCATATGAATGCTCCAATTCTCATAATTTTCTTTTGTCAATTGTGGCAGCGATAAATGACCTTTTACGTTCGCCATCGGCTCTGATACCAATTTGTAAGATCTAGATTCGAAAAACAAAAACAATAAACATAAATAACAATCGCACAAGCTTTTCGCTTCGGGATTAGAGAGACAATGCACACAATAATTTCTCTAAAACACTTTCCTTTATTTCGCAATTAAATTTCTCTAAAAATACATTAAAATATATTTAAGTTTATTCCAACAGTGTTGCTGCAATGCAAAAAGCGATTACGAGAGAAAACACAGAATGCATTTTCACACGGGGGCGTTGCCCTCGCACCCCCACTCGCTAACTGGGCAGCGAGACCCCCGACTACTAATCAAAAGACATTGGTGCATTCACGGCATATCTCAACTGCTTGTTTTGTTGAAGGCTAGAAGTTAAGCTTAACTTTACAAAGTTTTTGCATATGCTTTTATCTTGAATTGTTCATTATGTGGATCATAAATTAAGAGATTCCTCTCAATGCATCACTTTGTAGTTTGCTTCCCATACAAACCGACAAAATTGCATACAGTAAATGTTTGGAAACCAAAAATGCAAACAAAACAACAAGCTTCTAATAACCAAGTTTTCAATCTATTATGAACATATAAATAAATTGAGATTCCTTGTATTGGTAGAAACATTAAACTAAAGTCCTAATTAAACTATCGTAATAACATATTTAGATTTTGAACAGCTATAAAAATTACATGAAAAAAGTAGCACAACATACTTCCTTTTTTGGAGTATTGTGTTCCTTAGGAAAGCTGCCTAATGAGAGAGGGAAGAATGAATCTAAAATAAAATAGCCCCGCGGATGAATAGTAAATTTTGTGTATATATTTTATAGTATTTTTATTTAAACCCTATAACCAAATGCTATAAAAGATCATATTTGTTGTAGTGATCATATCAAATGTGGAGATTCGAGTAGGGTTGTCATCCTTATTAGTTTTTCCTCATTGTACATGCCGCTGGTAATCCCTCTGCACATTACGTGCACGTCCTTGTACTCGGCAAGTTGAATTATTTTGTCTTTCTGAACCTTCTATATAGATGGAGATTGTCGATATGGTCAAACTTTCGCCAATATCAAGCGCAGATGAAACTAAATTGATAATTTGACTAATTGTTGTACCATACGTTATTTTAATCGTCCCCATCTTATAATTGGAGTAGATATCCCTTTCATCCCAAACCCCATTAAAGACAATCGTGATGAGCGTGACCTCCATTGTTGCACAACCAAAATCCTTGCGATGTAGAATTTAAGGAAATCTATGTGTGGATCGGAGAGATCGTAGAATTATGATCTTCAAGAGTGGTCGTGAGTGTGGAGGCAGTCGACGATGAGGGGGAGATCGTAGAATTCTGATCTTCAACTGGTGGGGTGGAATGTGATTAAGCGACGAGAATCATCAATTCATCTTTTCGTTATTCAACTCTGTTTATAATATTTTACAAATTTTAATTTAAATTAACAATAAAATAGGAGATATAGAGATTATTCAATTTAAAATATGATTTTTTTAAGACCCTAAAGATTTGAAATAAAATAATTAGATATTGGGGGTGGTAAACATATTCGAAATAAAAATAATTAGATATTGATGATGGTTATGGGGAGAAGAAATCTCCTTGAATGTAGGCTCTTCCATAAAATAGAGCTTGATAAGATATTCAAAATGGTAGACTCTTCCGTAGGGTGGTTATTAAAACTTAAATTGAGTTTGCATTAAAAAAGAATAAGATATTCAAAATAAAATAATTAAAAGATACAAGGTGGTCATGGGGGAGAAGTCTCCTACAATTTATGCTTTTTTAATATTGATTCTTTTGAAGGATAAATTGTCCAAAAAAGAAGGGCACTGTAGGGAGGAAAATTCTCTCTCACTATAAAGTAGACATGAATTAAATGGAGATGATGAGTAGACACAAATGATTATTTTACCAAAAAGCAGACAATTGTTACTATTTCCTTTTTTTTTTTTTTTTTGAAAGGAAAAACATTCATTAACCAATAAGCAAATCATTACAATCTTTCTCCAAAGCGGAGCCAATGTTAGGGGGAGATTCCCCCTCCAAAAAAGAGACTCATCTTCAACAGAGAGGATTGGAGTCAACCAACAAAAATAATCCAAAGAATCCTGCTTGGCTAACAAATCCGCCACCTTGTTACAAAGTTTATTACAATGAGAAATTCTCACAATGCCAAGAAAAGCAATTAAATGTTTAATATATCAACAATGATATTGTTGAATTCTGAAATATCTGAGAAGTTATCTTCTAAAGCTTTGATAACACTTAAAGCATCGGACTCCACCAGAATAGGAGGTAAAAACGGGCTTTGCAAATCCCTCAAATGTTTAAGCCCATCCCTCAGAGCAATGCCTTCCAAAAACTTCACTGACTGATTCTTGAATTTTGACCTCCACCCCACCATCTTGGGATGACCTTTCCAGTCACGAACTACCCATCCTATGCCTCCATCGCCAGAACTAGCTCTAACAGAAGCATCAGCATTCATCTTCCATAAGCCTTTAGAAGTAGTCACCCAATTGATATCCACATTAGAAATAGAGGAGGCTTTCTTTGACTTACCTGAATCAGAAAGAATAAAGGAATTAATAGCCTTATCGATAATACTCTGAAGATTATGGAACTTTAAATCCAAATTTCCATTTATCTTTTGATTTCTAAAGTTCCATAAGCTCCAGATTACAATAATCCCCTTAAATCTTTCCTCCTTAGGAATTTTATCACATAAACCTTTCCAAAAATCGATTCCCTTTTCCATCCTTTTAAAAAATATTTTAAGGTCAGAGAACCAAGGGAAGATTGTTGTTCGTCCTTGGAATAATACTATTTCCCATTTAATTTGTAAATTCAAACAAATTGGGCTTTAAACCAAATTATCATTTGATTGAGCTTGACCACCTTAGATTTGATAAGACCATTGATATTGTTACGGATAAAAATTTTGTATTAAAGATCTTGTCTCAAAACAACAAATAACGAGAATGACGCCTTACCCAACCGAGACACAAAGTATGAAGTCAATGAACGAACAATCCTAACCCTTCAAAGAAATCGAAGGATCACGCTCTACACCTTCATAGATTCTAACTGATTGGACATCCACGATCTCTACGGAGCTATGGCCGATCTTTTATGGAGCTTTTTTCGATGCCTACTAGGCCTTCGCCAAGCCCTATGGCACCATTGCCGATCTCTATGAGAATCGACCCCAACCCAACAACACGTTTGTTGAAACGAAACGTATTCTCCCTCCTTAAATGTGTAAATTAAGCGTTACATAATAAAGAGATACATTAATACTATGACAACAGTTACATTATGGTAACGTTATTTATACTTTGACCTTGCTAGGTTTCTGGCATTTTTGTTGCAAAGAGAATTTTTCAAAATGCTATTTTTTGGTTAATATTTCAGTCTTTAGTTAGTGGCTATTTTTTAGCTGTTAGTTGCAGTTTTTTTCTCAATCAATTTTTTACAAAATAGGAAGTTTGTTATTTCAACTTAGTATAAATTCTCCAATTACATTCAATAAAAATATTTAAATTCTCCATCTCTTTGTAAGTTTTTTTTTTTTTTTTTTGAAAAAAAAGCTTTATATTATTGTGGGCATTAATAGACCTTAGCAAGAAAGAGGGTAAGCTATTCTCGAGCTACAACTCAACTTCTCTCTACTTTCACTAAAATACAGACCTGAGCGTGAGAGTGTTGATGTTCAGGACCAACCCCCTCGTTTTCTTCATTGTCACCCCAAGTCCTCTAAAATACAAATTCACCACTGATACCGACCCTCTAGAAATGGGTATCAACATGTATGATCAAATTACCAAAAGAAAAATACATGGCATATTTGTATTCGTCATGATTTAGAGATCATATTAATATATAATTGGTTCCGAAATAAATAAATCATTCTGTCATTATTTTAAAACAAAATGGAGTAGTAATATTTTATTGGTTTGTAAACCTATTCCAAATACATTTTAATTGGTCTTCAAAGGGTGGCGCAGTTGGTTAAAGGCTTGGATTTTGTGAGTATGATGTCTCATTCGAGAGCCACCAATGACATTAGCTTGTAGATACCTCCAATTGTATATCCATTCCTCCGATGTGATAAGTTTAAGAAAGGGCTAAACCTTTTGATTTTTCCATTAACTTTCCACAAATATATATAATACGATAATATCAAATTCTAATACATCATAGAGAATATAATATTCAAATGCTAAACCTAAACAATCATATAGATATCTTAATGATATTGAGTCCTAACACGATGCATCTAGATACTGTATTTTAGGGATGGATGAGTGGCGCCCTCGATTTAGAAAAGTGAAACCATATTTTTATTGTGTAAAGCTATTAGTTTGATCTTTAAGAATTGATATTAATCAAAAGGCGATTCCTATGTTTATTTTCTCTAGTTCAAATAAAGGGTGTAGGGTGGGTTTAGTTTGATCCATAACACATGTTAATTAATAAATAATTATAATTGTTACTCCGAGGTTAGAGGTTTATATCCTTTCCGCCCTATCTTATTTTTCGTCGAACTAAAAATTAATTGAAAAAGTTAACTTTTTTAATTCTAGGTTTTAGGAGGCTATTTAGATCTATTTTATCAACCATTATTATTTAACTTAACAAAATGTTGAGCAAGATGATTATCAAATTAATTTTAAATTTCAATACATAAATGAAGTAGTTACTTTATGTGTAACTTAAAGGAATGTTGACTAAGATGATTATAGTTAGTTCAATTATATATTTTAATTTTAATATATAAATGAAATAGTTACTTTATGAGTAATTTATCATAATGTTGATTAAGATAATTATGGTTATTTCAATTATACATTTTAATTTCATTTGTCCACAGTATTTAAATGTTATTAAAAATGATTAAAGTAATAATTTTTAAAAAAAAATTGAAGTACAACTGATATGAAATTTGAATATTGAACTTAAGCACGTACTACACGAAGAAAAGATCAAGAGCTGGTTTAGCAAATTTTTAAATAATGTTTTAGTTGCTAGCAATAGATCAATTTGATAAAGGTGTATATCTATAATCAATAAATTATGAATTTGAATTGAATGGTTCTACCTTAATTAATTGGATTACTTTTAGTAGAAGTACAAGTGAAGTAATTAATAAATTATTCCTCAAGTTAATGAATGGGCCGGCTAACATTAGCCAGAATGTCAAAGTTTTTTCAAGGACTTAAAATAATAATAATAATATATAGATTAAATTTTAAGTTATATTAATTTCAAAAAAAATTATAAGTTATATTCTTATAACTGAGAGTTTTTTTTTTGAAATTCTAGTATTGCAAACTAAAAGTGGTACATGATGTTTCACAATTGCCATAATAAATTATCTCAACCAAACAAAACATTAATAACATATCAAGTTCTAACAAGTTAACTATAATTAGTGCATTAAGCTTAAAATACTTCTAAGTGGCGTTTTAAAACCAAAGTCGCATGCTACTATTATAGTCTTGGAGCACACTCATTCCTTGCACCTTTCTGATGTGAGAAACTTTTTTTCTAATATTTCGCCAAAAACCCAACAAATTCCACCTTTGGGAGATATTTAAAGAATCTACATCTTCAACTCGAAAATTGTCTTATCTAATATTCAAAATCCTTAACTCTAAGAATTATGCCTTATTACACCATAAAAGGACCACTTGAAATTTCACATTCCACGATTTTTCTTTTTCATTACATGTCGATACAGCTTGCTGAAATTTATGGTGCAACTTCCACTTATTTGGCTTATCTAGAAGTTCTCCAGCCACCTTTATAGCTTCCACCACACATTTTGCATAATTGCCAAGTTAATACCTATGTGCAAATTTATGGAACCGCTAACAGCAAATCCTCTACCATGACAAAGCGGACATACCATGAGAATAATTTCTTTCTTTTTTTAGAGGAAGTCACCATCTCATGTAGCAAGAGAGACCACGTCATCATTTGAACTTGAGCCCTTTCATGTGACCTGTTTGTTTGCATTCCAAACAACCTGTCTCTTGCATAAAATCTATTTTCTTCCATTGAATATTTGACTTCTTAAAACCTATGTTGGAACTTTCATTGGACTTAACTGGATCATCCTTACTGCTTAATCTTCTTTTTTTTTCGAAATACTACAACTTTATGTCTTTTCTTCAAGTCCTTGTGTAATCGAGATTATATCAACACATCTCGAACTTGTACTTGCAACAAGCTCACGATCATCATTTCATTAAATTTCTTCGAGTGAATCTTCACTAGACTCATAAAGGTTGACATTTCTGCTTTAATCTTAGTAAATCTATAAATGTTGAACAACATTATTCATACAACGCCCAATTGTACCTCATTTCAAGAATTATTTTCTGATGTGGAAGTTTTGACAAAACTTGCAATCATAGAGCATACTTAGAGATTAAAATAGAAAAAACTACGAACTTAAAGCTCTAATACCACTTTTTAGGAAAAACCTTCCATAATTACCTAACAAATTAAAGATAACAACAAAATAGAAAGACACAAGAATTTACGTTGAAAAACTCCAAGACCCTCGAAAAAACTCACGGACATAAAAAACTTCCACTATGTGAAAAATTGTTACAATCACACAGAATTTTCTCTCCCGGCACCAATTACATAAATGCTGTTTTCAAAACTTATACTACTCACACCTCCTTTACCTCACTCTCTCACAAGAGAATACAAAAGGATTTAATTAGAGTCAGTACACCAAGCTTAAAATTGTTCTGATTGGGATCCTTTGAAACCAAAATCACATCTCAACATTCAATGTATAGACATGAATTTTAAAGAAACGTAAGTTATATCTTCTTGAATTGTTCATTGTGATTTTTTTTAGTTCTTTTTTCTTGGTATGTTAGCCTTTGAGTTGAGAAATTGAGTCTATGTTGGTTTACTGGCATAAAGTTATTTGGTTTTTTGTTTGCATTGTCTCGTTCTTTCATCTTTATATGTTTTTTTCTTCTATTCTATGGGAATTAATTTAGTATTATTCAGTTATGCTTATCTTCATTTTTACGTTAGTTTTTTTTATAGGTTGATACAAGGAGCTCATACATGCAAATCAAGTTAGATAAAGTGCGAGTAGAAATGGGCGGGTATCCTTGGATCCTACATATGATAGTTTCATAGCTGATAAAGATTCTTTTTGGGATCACTTTATGTCTTGAACAATCCATATTCTTTTTTGTGTATGTGGATAGGTTTTGTTTTTTAAAGTCATATGTTCATTGAACTATCCATTTTTTATATGGATCACTTTATGGTTTAGGTTCTTCTTTTTGTACATGGAACGATTACTAGGTTTATTCTATCTATAAGTTCTTTTTTGTACAAGGAACGATATTGGTCGTTGAAATATATAAGTTCATATTTTGGTTAGTGGAAATCTGTTGATTATTGAAGTGTTTGAAGTGTATTTTCAGGTTGACAAGATAATTGGATCGAGTATTTTTTTTTTAAAAAGTCAATGACATTTCGTGACGTTATAAACTGTCATCGATTGTATATAACTTGACGCTTATGAAATGTCAAACATGTAACTTTACTTGAAGGTTTGATTTTTTATAACTTGACTTGACACTTTTTAGGTGTCGACAAAATAATTATTTTTTACGCTTATCAAATGTCAAACAACTTACGTAGTTGACACGCCTAACATGTCAAGTATATATATAGTTGACATTTACTCGACCGTCAAATAATGATACATTACTTGACACTAGTATACTTGACGTTTACAGAACCGTCAAGTATCGTTCTACTTGACATTCCGCAAGCGTCAATTAATGTCTTTTTACCAATGTGAAACAATTCTCTTGCACCTTTCCAATGTGAAACAATTCTCTTCTAATATTTTACCAAAAACACAACAACATGGTAAGTGCTTTTCACATAAAATATCTCATTCTCACTAGAGTTTTAAATGACCTCATCCTTGGTACCCACCTCACTCAGGGTCTTAATAAAGATATTAACATCCTCTCTAGAGAAAATGCTAAAAATCAACTCCTTGTTTCAGGTTCCATCACCAGCTATCAACTCTGTCACACTTATGTCTTTCCCGTCCCACCTTGCTCCAATTTATTGGTTATGAGTTTTGAATTATTGAAGCATTTGATAAAATTATTTATTTTTTATGGAGGAAAAAATATGGAAAGAGAAATTTTTCAAATAAACTAGCAAAAGTAGTAATTGATATTGATGAATATTGTCTTACACTTTTTTATACTACTGGTATTAATGAATTTTTATAATACAATAAATGATTTTGGATGCAAATATTTTAGAATTTTGTACTCAAAAAAAAAAAAAAAGAATTTAACCACATTTGTAATTACTTTTTTAGAAAAGACCAATAAATACAATTTTTCAAAAATAAATAATAATATATAAGATAGATAATAATGATCGTGGAAGAATAAAATAATAGAATTTTAGCAACATTTTGTATACCTTAATAACCATGAGATTATATATTCGAATCTTTAACAATCAATTACGATAAAGTAGAGTTCCATAAAGTCAAAGAAAACTACGTTTGAATTTTAATGCTCTATATAGCACAAGTCCATTACAAAAGCACTCAAATCCTTGGCTATATAAACTAGACTTGGGAAGAGATTGGCAAATACAATTTGTGAGATAATATCAAACTTAAGTATACTTGAAATGGAGAGTAGAAAGATGAGCAATGATTCTGATACTGCTGGTGGCGATGCTGGTCGTCACCGCCCACGGCAAGAGCAATGAGCTCGTGTCGGGGGTCGGGGGCAAAATGGGGTTTGAACAGAAAGCTCGCATCAACAGGCGGCTGCGGAGTGATAAATAGAGCTAAATGCAATCAGAAGCCTTGTAATTCTTTTATCAACAATTGTGCTCCGGGTTGTTATTGTCTTTCTTTTGCTAATAGTCCAGATGGGTACTGTGTCTTCTAATGACACAAATTATAATATATCGCCTGGAGAAATTGTTTAAGGTTGAAATAATGTGGCTGATAATAAGAGTAAATCTCATTTCAAACAGTCACAAAAAAAAAAAAAAAAAAAAAAAATGGTCTCTTTATATGGGGAACCAAAGTACTTTGTTCACCAATTTTTTTTTTGGCTGCTCTTGTTGGGTTTGTATTTATGGATTATGATTTGCTGTCAGAGTTTGTGTCTTGTTTTGGGTTACCAAAACCATCAAATATGTTTGAAAATTAATACAAAAACCGTATCATATGTTTTATAATAATAGTACTATGGAGCAAATTATTGCATTATGAGGTTTATTATGGTTCTTTCTTTTACATAGTGTATTATGATAATTGTCATATAACATAATGGACAACAAGAGAATGACTTTAGAGGTATGATTTATCATCTAATAATTAAGAGAATATAAATTCAATTTTCTCACTTTCTCAAATATTAGTAACGGTTTGGATCTTCCCCTAAATTGAAAATAAAAAATATTTTAATTATCATACATTGGCTTAGCTGTTATAGAGACACTACTACAAAACTGGGATATGATGATTCTAAAAAAGTATCACAAACGCTTTAGATGATACTTTATTGCAATCATTATATCGGGCATCATCTATTCTCTTTAGATGATACTTTT
>JBBMKA010040238.1:0-21853 GCA_037833695.1 Sechiopsis laciniata | reverse complement strand
GATAATTTTTTATGAAATAATTTATTTCAAAATCAAATTCGTAGAGTTAAATTGCATTACAACCAAGCCAACATGCTGTTGACTTTTTTCAATAGAGTTAAAATTATTTTTAGAAATATATATTTTAATATTGACGTTAGCCGAAATTAAAAGATAAGTTTGATGAGATTTAATATAGAATTTGAAAAAAAAAAAAAAAAATCGAAGTGAGATTAAAGAGTGATTGAAGGGAGGTTGATAATGGTTGTTTACTACGAAAAACAAACGAAAGATTATTGAGGAGTGGTTATTAACCACTCCTCATATCCAAAGAACAAACACACCCTTAGGTTTTTTTGTTAGAGTTGAGAGAACAATATCTTATACCCATTTAGTCTCCTCTATAAAATTGTGATAGTAAATATAGGACTAGTTATCTCTATTTAGTATTTTTGCCATTTTGCATTTTGATTTTTCTTCGATTTGGAGCCAATTTGTTTAACATAAACTTATTTAGTGTAATTAAAATTTGTACCAATTTAATTGGTGTATTTCAAATGTCTAATTTTTGTCTTTATAATTTCAATAAAATGTTTGAAAAAAAAAAACTTTTGAAATTATTATAATTAAACCGGTTCAATAATAATAATAATAATAATAACAATTTTAATACAAAAAATGAGACCATGAAAATATATTTATAAAATTTATGGAGGAAATTTAACCCAAAAAAAATTGACATAGATTCATAAAAACCAATTTTAAATTTTATTAACTACTAAAATTTGACATTTAAAAGTAGGTAATTCACCTCTAAAAATATAGAAACCAAAATAGTATTTTCATCCAACTATTTTTGTAATCCAAATGAAAAAAAAAAAAGAAAAAAAAAGTTACCCATTGCCTATCAAGTGTGACTATTCAAATTCTTAATATTATAAAATGGAAACAATGAGTTCCAACTCATTCAACAAAACATATAGCTAAAAAGGGAGGAATATTTTTCTTTAAAAAAATCTAAGACTTAAGTGGGGGATGACAATGATGAAGATGACAACAAATTTGAAACAATGAATGGGTTTGGGGAAAATGAAATGGAGGTAGATGAAGAAGTGAAAGGGGGGGTTGGCTTGGTGAGTCATAAATTTGGGTTTGATTTTGAAATTTGATAGCTGTTCTTGGCATTTTGCTTTGATGGAGTTGTGGACATGTCTCTGCTATTGTTTCATTTTTTTTACAAATTAATACCCAATTTCAATTCAATGCCTCAAAGTGATGATGATGATAAAATCTTGCACTCCATAATGATAATGACACCACATTTTCCTATACACCCCTTCTCTCCTAGTAAATTACAAATTTTTCTAACTCTTGTTGGGATAACAAATATCAATCTCTTTACTCATATACATTTATGCTTAAAGTTTTGTTTTTGGCCTTTGAACTTTGGATTTTGTTGGATTGAATATTAGGCATCGATAACAATCTTAATTTTTGCTTAAGTTAGATTTTCGTTACACTCTGCCTAATAAATTCAAGAAAAAAATACATTTTTAGTCTCTAAGTTTGTGGCATAGTTTTTATCTGGTTCTTAAATTGAACATTTCTACTTTAATGTTCACTTTTTAGTCCTTGTTTGTGTGTTCCTTTTTTACTTTTATACTTATTTTCTTTTGAAAATTAAATTCACGTGAAAATTAAAATAATCACTTCATCAATACATTGATATTTAAAATTAGTCTAATCATTATTTTGGTCAACATTACATTATGTAACTAATGATTTTGTTATCTCAATAATTTAAATAGAGTATTATTAAAATGTCAGTGGTAAAAATGTTTAATTTTAAAATATAGAGACCAAATTCAAATTACATCTCAAACCTAAGGACTAAAAAGATATATTTCCCCCTTAATTTTGAAATAAAAAGCATTGTAAAAGCCAAAAGCAACATAGTGACATCTTGTATAATATGATACTCAAGAAGTTATTAGTTAAAACTCCTACCCCAAATATTGTTGAAATTATTAAAAAAAAAACATTGTATAATTGTGATAACAAGAACTTATCATGTCGCTAAACAATGATTTACATGGTTCACTAGTGTCGTGTTATAAGTTACATCCATAAATAGAAGAGAGAACTATTTTATTATTGAGTTAAAAATACAAATATTTGTTCAAACGAGATTAGAATTTTAAGAGAACTTATATAATACACTCATAAAACCCTAATACAATATATGACTGAGCATCAAAACTCTCGACTAAATAATCATAGGACAACATAGTTCAAAGACATCTCAATCTGCATTATGCTTGTTAGAAGGTTAGAGGACCTTTTGAGTTTGCTAGAGATGATAGGGTAATAACTTGTGGACCTTGAATACAACGTTATATTTCGAGGAGTAACTTTGTTGTTGTGTTGGTTTTGAAGTACTTGAAACTTATATAATATGTGTTTAAAATTTTAGTAGTTTTATTTATTTGGTTATGTTAGTCGAAATTTTTGGGTCACATAATAAGGATTCAAAGCTAGAAATACATTATGCTAAAATTTTGAAGAAATTTTTTCTAATATTTGAGAGAGAACTTATGATCAAAAGGAGGTTCAATTTCGAAATTTACTTTCTCGCCAAAAACACTAGTTAGAAGATTTAACCACAAAAGAAAGTTTAAAAACAAAGGCCAATTTAATCTATATTGATATCACGTATTCATCGACTATATTAGCAAGTTCAATTAAAATATTATATTATACATCAAATTAACATACCTCTAATTTTGTCAACAAGAACAATTGCTTAGTCGCATTAGTGTTAACCTTTAGACTAAGAGGTTAAGATTTCGAATCTTCCATCTTCAATTGTTGTAATCTCAAAAAAAAAAAAACATACCTCTAATTTTTTTTTTTTTTTAATTCAACTATCGAACTCGAATCTGTAACCAACTAATTATAATTTGTTATACATAATGTTGCTCGAGTTTTTTTTATTTTTTTTTTAACATAACTCAAATTGATATGTTTTTTCTTTTCTTTTAAGATGAATGGTTCACATCTTCCATATTCTCTAATTTATGATACTAAAAATGCAATATCAATGACCACAAATATTTTTGCTTTAGAACTAAATAATTACCATCTTTGCAATTTTACTCCTAAACACTAAACAGATCCAAGACGCTATGGTCAACGTAAAGTCATGGGTCATTTATAATTAAAATTTTTTTTAAAATAGAATTTATAATAATTATTTCTTTTAAGTGAATTTATAATTATTAGTTAGGATACTTTCAAATAATTTTTTTTTTTTTTTACAGGGATATAACTAAATTAATATATATCTATATCTATATATATATATATATATATATATATATATATAATAAATTTAAAAAAATTGCCAGCAATAATATCAGCTCAATTGGGCAAAAAGGGGTGTCAATAACAAAAATATTATAAATTTGAGTCTCGCTGCTTGAATTGTGATTGAAATAAAAAATGAATTAATAAATTAGAAAATTGGAAAACAAACCCCACATTTTTGTTTTGAAAAAAAAAAAAATACATCTTTACAAAAAAAAAAAAAAAAAAAGAAGAAAGAAAACAAACCCCACACTAGCCATACCTACAACCAATAAACACATTGATTAATCATTGATTGTTTTTGTTATTCTTAACCCACTGTAGTGCATAAAACAGAAACATATTAATTGTTAATGTTTCTAAAAAAAACAAAATATTATATTCATAACTACTTTTTTTGTGAAAAAATAAAATCTTTTTATTTTTAATATATGTTTACAACTCTTTTATAATTGATAACAATAACAATAACAATAGTTCAACCGTTTATATTATAAATTAAAATGTCATAGTTTCAAATATCCCAAATCTCTAATAAATGAACTAAAAATACTATTATATAATTCAAACACTTAATATAGACATAATTCAACTTGGTAAAACATTGGTATCATTTTTAAAATTTTTGATCTTTGAATCAACCACCCAACTCACATACAAACTAAAAATTAACATTAAGAACATTAAAAAGGGGGAAAAATTGAAGAATTAGAAAATAAAGAGAGAGAATGAACAAATAACTGCAAATGCAATTAATTGAAAGTTGAAACACATGCAATAATAGTACAGATAAAAAACACTGCAAGATCAGAAGAAGAAACAAGAGCATTATCACTAGCCTTTTCTTTTTCTTTTTTCTTTTTTCTTTTTCATCTTCATTCAATTTTAAATTTTCAAAAAAAGGCTAGTCTAATGATCTTTTTTCTCTTGAAATTTCAAAATAATAAACAAAAAAAAAAAAAAATAATTAAAAGCATCTCTTACGGAAGAAATTGATCTATAGCAGAATAAACAGATGGGACATTGTAGTTGTTATTCGGCCTAATGAGCCTAATGGGCCTAATTGTGAAGCGGGTTCGGGCCGGTGTGGACAACCCGTTTGTCATCCTCGTATACAACATCAGCGCCGCCGTGGACTTTGAAACCGGCCGGTGGTTTGAAGAGGCTATCGGTTTTGAAAATGTGTGTTTTTCGATGGACAGCGACAGACTTGAGTAATGTCAAGTCTGCCGTCCTGCCGTTAATTTCTTTAACGGCAGCGGACGAGAGTCGCATTCGAGAGACCACCAAAACGAGCCATATGAAGAAAATTGCTGCCACAGCTCCGGCTTGCCGTTTCCTGCCGTTACCGCCGTTTCTTCCTCTTTCTACACCCACTCTCATTGCCACACACCCACCACCACCACTCTAAAAAAAAGAAAAAGAATTTTGGGTGTTTTTGTTTTTGTTTTTGTGAAAAGAGTTTTAGAAATGAAAAAAATGGTGAAGATGAAAGAGAAAGAGAAACATAAAAGTTTGGAATGTGTTTTTTTTCCTTATATCATGGGTCTAAGCCACATGATTTCTGACCTTTCTTTGATTTTGAGAACCTTCTTCTATATTTCTTTTTTTTTCCACCTTATGTACTAATGAAACTTTTAAGAAATGGTTCAAGTTCCAACTTTATTTCATTTATCCTTTTTTTTATTAGTACTTATTTCATATCCTTCCAAAACTATAATCTAATAATAAATAATAGGAGTTATACAATTACTTTTTTTTGAATTCAATAATTAATAAATAATAAGAGTTATATAATTACTTTTTTTGAATTCAATAATAATTAGAGATGATAAAATATAATAAATTTATTATGAAATTATATATGATGTCACTAGACTTTTGGAAACGATATAATATTTTAAGAAAAATATTTGGATACTGATTAGTAAGTACTTATAGTAAAAACTTAACACTATTTATGAGACATAAAAAATGCATTAAAAAACATGTATAAAAAATAATTATTTGACACTGAATTGGTCAGTGGCGTAATGGTTTCATTGTTTGGTTGTAAACCAGCTCAACACTAACGTCATAGGTTCGATCCCAAAAATCGGTATTTGTACCTCTCTCCCGATATGTATTCAAAATAAAAAAATTGACTAATGAAAGAAAAATGATATTCGAAATGTGACGCATTATAATCTTTCACAAATAAGTTATAAGTTTGTATTAAGTACTTAATAGTGAGTATCCAAATATTACTCATATTTTAAACTTTTGATTTAAATAAGTATGGTTGAACCGCTTTTTTCTCTTTTTTTTTTTTAATGGTTCAACCCTTTACATATATACATAATTTTTGTTTTTTAATAATTATTTGAGGTTGAGATTTCAGTTCTAATACTCATATTTGTTATATTAAATTATTTTGAACAATAATTGACACTCATAGTAGACCAATGTGATTGTATCTGTCATCTTTATAGATGATAACTTAGTAGTTTTATTTCAATTTTGTAATGTTTTAATTTTTTTAATGAAATTATTTGTCTATCTTAAAATATACTAGATAACATGGACATCCATCTCATAATCAATTAGGATGAGAGAAATACTACACATTTTCTTAGATATTGTTATGAAATCTTTCCTTTTTACTAGGTGGGATCCTAATAACAAAAACTATCCAACAAATTTGATGTTGAAATAAGTTTAATATATCACCAATCAAGAGCTTTTTTTTTTAAAAAAAAAGATCATCAATTAAGAACTCAAATATTTGAACGACCTTTCCTATATCGTTCAACTAAAAGAAAGACCAACAAATTTTGGTTTTTTTTTTAAAAAAAATAAAAATTTGGGGGTTGGTTTTATATATACTGTTTAATTTAAAAGATGGTAATATATTCTTTTTCCCATTGGCCATTACCAATCTCTGTATCTGCTAAGCTTTTGGGTAACTGTTGTTTTCCCTATCAATAAATATTTGTTTCACAAAAAAAAAAAAAAAAGAAGAGAAATAAATAAATTAATTAAATTAAAATGTGGAGGTTTGTTTTGAGGGAGGTGGTGGTGTGGGTCTGGAGTATTAATAGCCACTGTCTACGGAGAATTCAATAAAATAAATAAGAAAAAAAAAACAATAATAATTTAATACACGAATTCAAAAGTTTAACTATTAAAAAGGACACTTTTTTTTTTTTTTCTTTTCCAAAAAGCTATTAGTTTGTTTCATGTTTTGTGCCTATGAGTCCAATAGCCCTTTACTCTATTTATGTATAAAATCCCAAGGATTCTCAGATTTTTCAGGATTTCTTCTTCTTTGCATTCCTTTTTTTTTTTTTTTTTTTTTTTCTCTCTCTCTCTCTATAATTCATTATTATGGTTAATATTATTTTTAAAAGAAAACCCAAATAATGAATATTCAGATTTTGTTTCCTTTCTCATGTCTATGCTTATTTCTCATTTCCCATCTCTGATTTTGCTAACTTAAGCTTTGACTTATAGTAAATATGGTCTCTCCACACCCCATGTTATTTAACATGGCTTTTTTATTAATTTATATAATATTGAATCAACAATCATCACTAACTAGGAGATGTAACACTTAAATTCAGGAGAGGCCTACATGAGTGAACTGTGATCACAAGCGAAATCTTAAGAACATGCAAGTCATGATTAAAAAAAAAAAATTTAAAAATTGATAGTTACTACCTATATCAACAAGATACACTTTTTTTTTTTTTTTTTTGATAACTTAATCATGGAACATCAAAGTTAAGTATACTTTAACTTAGGAGCAATTCTAGGTTGGTTGGCGTCCAGAGATTTTTTCTAGAAAACATGTGAGTGAGAACAAAATTATGTTGTTATATAGAGATAGTTTTCAATCTTAGAAGCAGTTCAATTAAAATTGGTAGTATGACCAGGTTGTTAGTTTTTGCTTGGAAATGTTTAGTTCGTTAGCAGCCAAATCCAAAAACCAAATCGTGAGCCTCACTTGTTATAAGAATAAATAATTTAAAATTAGAAACTAGTTAAAATTCACCATCTTAAGAAGACTATATTCGAAATTTCAACTATCAATTATACTATATATATATATATATAAATCAGATTTTGATTTCAAATTTGAAAAAATATGTTTTTTTTCTTCTTGTTTTTGAAATCGTGAGGACTAAAGTGTAAAAAGTTCTTATAAAAACAGTACTTATGTATAGGACTGAGAGTTATAGTTTATTTTATCATCATTATTATTACTTTTAATATTGTGTTTTAAATTTCGTTGGTTGGAAGAGAAATCGATGATATGAAACTTTTCGTGCAAACATGGTCACATGTATTCTTATTAATTAATATACTTGTCGTCGTGTTTTATTATTGTTAATTTTTATAAAAAAATAATTTTATTTGAACTATTTATGTACTTTTCGAATCTTACACTTTTTGTGTAAAGTTATAGGTCTAAAATTTGACGATGATTTGAAATTAGAATTTGGTATCGGACGAAATTTCCTTGCAATCTCACAATGCTATTTTCTCTGCCACCTAATCACATGATTTGGGTACAGCCCAAAATGCAGCTTCTTTTTTGTCACACGAAAATAAAAAAATCTCTTATAAATAAAAAGAAATTAAAAAAAAAGAAAAAGAAAAATTATGGCCCTTACAGTGCCACACCAATAGATGCATCTTTGGAGGTGCACGCCTAGACTCCACCCAAATCTTTTTTTTTGTTTTTTACTATTTTCAAGAGGCAAAATTATCTTCACACAACCAACATGAATCCTTTCGATATGATTAGAATTGTTCTCGAATGTTTAATAGAAATTTTTTTCAAGAAGCTCCCAATTTAGCATTGCACAAGGCTAAGCACGCCTAATTAACTCGTTTGAATAAAAAATAAGTAACTATCGATTTCTAAGTCTTTATTATTTAATATTATTATAGTTCATTCATATTTCATGTCAAAAAAAAAAAAAAAATCATTCTTATATCACTTTTTGAGTCCAAATGCTATATTTTACATGAAGTTGATAAAAATAAATAAATAAATAAATAATTCCTTGCCTTCCTAATTTATGAATTATTTGTTTGTAGTTATTTAATTAATCAAATCGTTGATTACAAGGTTGAATTCAATTACTCATTATATCTTCTTGATTGTTTTTATCACGAGCATTTATGCATGCTGGGACTATATCAAGAATGGTAGCTTCGACAAGTTGATATCAACAATGCATTTATTTATGATATGTTGAGTTAAAGCATGATCTTATAGAATAGTTTGAGGGGCATAAGCTTTATTTTATACGCTCTTTGCTATGAGAATTCAAGAGTTGATTCTTCCTTAATTACTTGTTTATAATCAAAATGAAGTTACGTAGTAGTGTTTGTTGATGATGTAGTGTTGACTGAATATTCTATACCAAGATGACAAGAAATCTACATATATGTTGGGAATTTCATCCAATGGGGAGTAAATAAACAAAAAGTATTATATATAAATCCAACACATAAGTAAAGTATAGAAGATTAGCTCATGTGTCTCTACTAGTTTCTTTAGTTGCATGCTCTTTTCAAAGATATAAGAGTTCTATCAATCTGTGATAACCCAAGTTTCATGCACAACGCTAATCCAGTCACACAAGATAAAAATGGAAAAAAGGTCACAAAAAATGTTATGAAAACGGCAATCAACAATCAAACTAAGAATAAAGAAAACGTAGAAGAAAAAACAACACAGAAAATTACGTGGTTAACTAACGTTGTGTTAGCTAGTCTACGGGTAGAAAGAAGATACGATTTTATTAAGGAGAGACGAAAAACAGAATGAACATCATAGGCAACTAGAGATTAATTCGAGTTTATATAGGCGCTCTCAATAAACTCTATTACAGATAAAGTCCCAATTATATAAAAGTCCATTAAACAACAATACAGATTTCGTTTAGGTTTTGGGGGCAACTCCTACTCACTGGCCGGGCAGCAAGACTCTCGACTAACTAATCGCAATGTCACACAAGGGATCATAATATAAATATTTTAAGGAAGTCAAAATTTGAAAAGAAATATGAAATATGCATGGAGGGAAGTTACAAATTTGGAAGATTTTAGATGGTGGGGTAGAGCATGAGAGAGGGGTGATGAATTGAAACCCTAAGTTCCGGGGAGTGGGGACTAATATGATTGATTATTCCCACAACTCCTATCTCTGATTCCTCTTTCAATGCCCCTTTGTTGGACCCTACAAGCATTCTCTATTTAGTTCCGAAAGGCCTTTTAATTCTTCTATCTTCACTCAATATTTTCCTTCCATCAATTGTCTATTTGTCCTCTTTCATATTTTCTTTTTCACTTGGAATATTTTTAAAATGTGGAAGATTGATTTTACTTGCCTCCTTGTGAATAAGGAGGCAAGCCCTCTTAATTTAAATGTGGTCCTATTTGGTGGCACAAATTTTTCAAGTAAAAATTTTGTGGCACCAATGACAAATATTTCTAAAAAAAAACCAAAACATGCATTAAAATATTTTAAAATTATTATCAAAAGTTAAGACGAAAAAAAACAAACAAATGAATTTTGATGTGAAATTAGCAACAAGTTTGATATGTTATGTATCACACAAATCATTTGTAGAAATGAAGTGCTTTGAAAATGTTTAACATGATGTTTCATATATATTGTCTTCATTTAGTTTATGGAGTTGAATCAAGCAAAATAATCTTAAACCCCTACTAGGATCTGTAACAAAAAGTCAGCTAGAAATTTGTTGTAATAACTTCTATATAAAGATCAATTATGAGCATTAGTTAGGATGACTTTAAGGTGTCTTTAGAGTGGCAGTTTCATTAAAATTGTAGATTAGAGTTGGAAAGAAGCTTTCATTTATACTCTTGAAACTTCCTACTAAATCTATTTGAATTTTGCTCATCACTGTAGACTAGGTTGATTTTGGCCGAACCACTTACACCTTGTGTCATTTCTCTATCCCTTCTCCACCTCGTTACTTTCTAGCAAGTTCATGCGTGTATTTGTCCTTCTTCATTATCAAAAAGAGAGAAGAGAGAAAGAAAGAAGAAGAAGAGGTTTTCGATTCATACCATCATATCCGCGCTGGTGCTTGATATTGGTTCGATTCGATCTCGCATTTCCACAATAGAGAAACTAAGACGAACGCCTCATCTTTTGTGTAAACTTTAAACTTCTTCAAACTCCGTAAATCTCAACGGTTAAAATAACACAACCGTCACCCTTAAAAAAGTAAGACCTTATAGCTAAATTTTAAAACATTTGTGAGTGTTAACAACGTTATCCAATGGTAATTACTTTGATTTTTAACATGTCAAACACAAATTTGTACACAACTTAATATTTTTCAATTTTTCTTTTTGTTAAAATTAGTAAGTGTATTAGCGAAAATTGAACCCATACTATAAAAGTTATAGTTTAATTGGAAATTTAGAATGTAAAGTAAAATAATTTGAAAAGTTTGAAAACTCAATTTGATTTTTCCTTATTTTTGAAAGATTTTTTCAGAGTATTTCTTCAAACTTATACCGATTTAAGCAAGTTTGAATAAAAATTGCAAATACAGCAAAAAAATTGAAATTGAAAAAAAAAAAAAAAAAAAAAAATCTTTTTTTAGCCTTGTTCGTGATCTTGAAGAAGGAGAAGAATATTCTCAATCTCTCGAAGCACACATCATTTTACTGCATAACCATAATCCATTCAATTTTAAGAATTATTGTTCACAACAATGTTCGTTAAACAATAATTGAACCTCGTACATGAATTAACTCTAATTATCGACTAAGAAAAAACCAGCTCCCTCTATAAAAATTCAAATTATTCTAAAATTTCTCTTGTCTATTTTGAACATACATTATTCTAACGGCAGTATTTTATTTCACCCAAAAATTCTCATATTAATAGAGATGATTGTTATCACTTATATACTAATATTGAACAATTTTATTTTTATCCCAACACATAGCGTTAAATGAAATGGAGATTTTGCTATCGTGATCACTTTGTAATTGGCATCTTACTCGACAACATGATTGTCACCCATAATTCAATCAATAGACTTAAATCATAGACTACAATCCAATAGACTTGTGTCATTGAATGACTTAAGTCATTATAAAACTTCGTCAACAACATCAATTAGGGAAAATAATTGAAGTTGATAAGTGACATTGATCAAAATCAATATCAATATAAAAGAACATGTTATGTAAGAATTTTTTTTTTTTCTAATTATGTACTTGACAAACAAAAATTTAGCAATCAACAGAAGTCATACAGTATCAAATTTTAAAATTTGATATACAAAGCAATGGATAGATTTTAACAAATTTGTCAAAAACATTATATTTCAATATAAAAAATTAAGATATTGATTCTCTATGCCATATATAAACTTGTAAGTGTCGACAGTTTATTACTTCAAGTCAATCAATAATACTTATTGAAGTAAATAAACCAATGACATTGATTGAATTCTATAATATGTACTTGACTAACAAATCCACACTAACTCTAATTTCAATAAAAATTCAATTAGTATCTTCAATCAATGTCAGTAATTGAGCTCAATCATTAAAGTTCAATCAGTGTCACAAATTGACTTCAATCAATAGAGTTTATTGATTGTTACTAAATAACTTACTGAACTAATAGAATTCATTAAACATATGAGCTTTTTGTAATTTAACAATGCCCAAGCCTTTTTTTTTTATTTTTATTTTTTTTTATTATGGATTCAAATGCCCCTTAGGGGTTGTTTACTTTGAGGTAATTAGGATAATTGAAATCTTTTGATGTCCAAAATTTTAGATCTCCAAAATTTTAGATGTCCGACATTCTTAAATCACCACGTTTATTTTATTTACGAGTATTTAGAAAACTTTATTTATTTTATAAATTTTGATCATGAAAATGTCTTAAATGCCTCTATAACTTAATTTACACATTAATTTATGTAATTAAAATCTATTTAACATATATTTTTTATTAATTTAAATATTATATTTTAAAATAAATTTACCTAGTAAAAAACTAAAATTCATTTATTGGTTGAACAAGTGAAAATTTGCTAAATATAAAAAGTGCGGATAAATATATTTGAAACATATAATAAAAATGAACGCACTTTAAATTTCTATCGAAAATAATCCAAATATTATTCAATTTAATGCATATTATTTTAAAACAAAATGTAAAATATAAATAAATAATAATGTATGCTTAGTTGTTAATGCATAATAATTATATACTAAAAAATAATATATTATTATTTTTTAAGGTACAAACTACACACAAAATATAGAGAAAAAATTGATAAAAATATAAAATTTTATAAAAAAAAAACCATGAGGGCAAAAGTGTCATTCAATGATGCCCTCTACATGAGTATCCTAAAAATCTATGTTGCAGAAGGGCATCCAAATAACTCTTAAATAGGCATCTTAGGATGTCGGGCATCTCAAAATACTTAAATATTTTTTCATTAGTCCAAAATAAACGTGGTAATATAGATGTCCATCTCATGAGAATCTTGAATTACCACGAGGACATATAGATTACTACTAAGTGAACGGCTCCTATTTTAATTATTCACACCTAGACAAAATACACACATTAAAATAATGATGAACCAAAAATAGAATAGTGATTCAAAGAAGTTGAAACATCAAAAGCACTATTGGGGTACAGAGGAGACTGAACATGTTTCTTTATGAAGCAATTTTAGCCCTTCTTTTTTTTTATAGTCCCAATTTTGATTTCTGCAAGTCACAGGCTTTGAAAAACTTATCCTTATGGCTTCAATACAAATCAGTTGCCAGAAATCACTTTTTAAAGTACAGGCTAAGCCAAAGCCTGGCTTATGGGCAATAATAATGTCTGTCCTTTGTAATTGATATAGACATATGAATGAATGAATATGATTCCTAATATCTATCTCTACCCAGCATTACACTTCTCTTTAACTTACATATGTTTTTATTGAGAGGAATAGAATATTAAAGTTTCAGTCAGGGTCTATACAAATTAGAAATATGGTTTTGTTTAATGATTTCATTTAGGAAACATGGTACCCAATGACCTATCCAAAATTGTTGTTGTTATTGGTGGTAGATTGAAAGAATTATGGTTCAGAAATTTTGGATTTTTGTTTTTGTTTTTGTTTTTTAATCTTGTACTTTGAGAAAGTGGTAAGAAATAAATAATTTGTTATTCCTTGTTCTGATTAGGCATAAACCCTAATGATTTTTGCTACCCAAGATCTTTCCCTTAATTTAGTAATGTAAGATTTTTTATCGCATGCATTAGCAACAGTTCCCTAACTTGATGATCAGTTATCATCTATTTTAGAATCATTCCAGAATCAATTAAGATTATGGAGTGTCTAGAATGCTTTATTAAGGTTTACTCCCAGTTAGTCAGCATGAATTCTTTTAAACAATATATCATCCACATACATTTCAATGTTTTTTTTTTTATTATTTATATTTTTTACTAATATCACAAGATATACTACTTGATTCTAAAAATATTTGGATATCATAAAAAACTCGTAGAAAATTGATTTCTACGTAAATATTTACCATAGTTTGAACTCACATACATCCACATACATCTCTATATTCTTTATCAAAGAAACAAATATATATGATCTACCATACTTTAATAAGTATCTTTCACATTCTTAAGATTGAATGGTGTGATTATGTAGGAATATAGACCTTGACTCGTAATAAAAAAAAAAAAAGGTATTATTTTTTACAATTAGTTCATGAACCTAATCAGATTCTACCAGAATAAGTATCCATGCATGGGACTCAATGTTTCATGTCCATTTATTGCATATATCATCTACTTGATTATGATAAGAGAACTATCCTTAGGAACCATCCTTAGAACCAACTTTGTTTAATTAAATTAGCTGTCATTGTTGTATTTATCGATGAATTATGAAAAAGGTCTAAACCCTCCAACTTTTCATTAACTTTTCACAAATATATAGTATATGAAATATCACTTTTAACGAATACCAGATAATATCTAATAAATATTCTAATCAAGCTTATATAATATTTAATAATATCAAATGGGTTTTTTTAGGAATGAGCCAAATTCGAAAAGTATTTACAAGATTAAGCAAAAAATAATAATAAAAATAATAATAACAATCATAGTAAAAAATAAGGTATTACTAATACTTATTATACGGTGTTATTAATACATAATACTATATTAATACACAATATTGTACTAATAACATATAATATTGTATTAATAATACATAATACTGTATTAATAATATAAAATATTGTATTAATAATAAAATAATATTATATAATGAGTATTAATAAGATCGTATTTTTTAACTACAAATGTAAATATTTTCAAATTTGTCTATCTGCAATTATTTTGTGAAATTTAACTATCTAATACAATTTTCCAATATCAAATGCTTAATTTATAAATCTTAGACAATATCTTAATAATATTTATTTCTAATACGTTTATCCATACAAAATTAAATAATTATTCGGAATACTTGACTTGTCTAATGAAATTGGCTATGATTAGGTTGTCAACCTAGTTGTCTATGATTTTGCTCATGGTTGAATTCTTTCGTCCTCTGTCCCACATGTTTTTCAAGTATATAATTACTATGAAATTGATTTAGAATATATAATTACAATGTATTTATAATTTTTGTATCACTAACTAAATATTTTTTTGATGAGAAATTCATGAGTTAGAGATTGGTCGTACCTATAAGATTTGTTTTTCTGCCTCTTATTGGTATATGTTTCCGTATCTGTAATTCGATACTTAATATTTCTTTCTAAAATACTTTTTTTTTAAGGAAAATTGTATTGGATGTGTTATTCTCTCAAAATAATTATAAATATCGACAAATTTTAAAGTATTTGAATCTATAGTTATTAATATTGTATTGATTATGTATAAATAATACATTATTATCGATTATTAATACAATATTATAAGAAAGTATTATTAATACTAATGACTATAATTGCTACGTTTTTTTAGATCATCATATTTGTAATTATTTTCTATATTTGACTAATCTTGCATGTTTCTATTTTTTTGACATTCGTGAATGTTCGAGTAAGGTGTGCCGACTATTCTTACAAAAACATACCGAATTTCATACAAAATTAATTCTAGGTAGGTAGTCACCATAGCAATCTTTAAATTTCTTTTGAGATGATGAGAATATGCAAATATGATTTTAGAAAGATTGGTAAATTTGATAGCTACCATTCTAATTAGGTGTACATAAATAGACCGTGCTAGATTTGAATTAAATTTAATTCGAATAATCATCTAAAAGTTTCCTTAAAATGCATGTGAGTAAAGATAACACATGCAACATGACCTGTGTTAAGAGTAGGAAAGTCTTCACTTAAGTACATCAAAAGGCAAGAAAATGTAATAGGAGAGTCGTTAGGTGTTAAATTCGAAAATCAAGATTGACATTAGATAAACTTGAGCATTAACTCTTAAAAGCAAAGTTATCGAGCTACTTGCTACAACAATCTATTAGATCGTGTACTTTTTTTATATCTGTGACTGTCTGGGCCAATTTACGCGCATCTCGAATAATGTCATGAGACATATTGCTTAACCTACAACATTTGGATATTAAGAAAACCAGTAAGAAATTAATGTGGCAACTATATATTGAACACATCACCTTAAGCACTCCAAAGTCTTCTTTGACCACTAAGTCAGTCCATGATAGTTACTAAATCTTGTACTTAGACACCAGGATGCAATCATATTACATCTCAACTAGGAGGGTACATTATTAAGCTTTCACAATTTTGATTTGTATATTCATGATAATACCATAAATATTTATGGGCGTCCTCAAAATATGTTTTTAGATACCCCTATACAATTACCATTTGTTTTTGCTCAGTGGATACATAACATACATACTTTAATGATAATAATAAAATACGAGATTAAAAAGAAAAAAAAAAATTTCCAAAGAGCAAATGAAAATATCATTTCAAACTAGAAAAGTAGGTGCTTGTTTTTGTCTCACAACCAAAATTGAAAATTGAAAATTGAAAATGGTCTTCTAAAATTTAAATGATGGAACAGGTGAATGGACATAACATATATTTAGATACACAGAATTAAAATGGCATTAAAGTAGAGTTTGAAATGGAAATCAGAATTTACTTTGGAAGGAAATGAATGAATGATTGATGGGCTAAGATATTAAAAAATGCATGAACATGTGGTGCGTTAAAGGACTCAACTACCCATGTCTTGATTGAAATTTTTCTTTAAGTTTAAATACAAATTTAAAATTCTCATTTTCTCAACAAAAAAACAAATCTCATACTTTTTGGTCTATTTCTTCTTTGCAATTTTGAATTTTTTTAAAATAAAAATTTTGGGGTTCTTTTAAACCGAATATCAAGTTTATATTAAATAGGTCGTTTATTATTTCCAAAGTTTCAATTTTGCTATACTAGAAAAAAAAAAAAAAAAGAAAAAAAAAACAGAGTGATATATTTGTGTTATACAAAATTGAAAGTTAATTAAGGACCTTTTCAGTACCTTTTATTAATAATAAAATGAAAAAAATATATATATGAATATCAAAATTCTAGAAAAAGAAAATCCAATATAGCAAAAACTAAGGATATTGTACTTTCTCATGACATTTCAGTCCATAAACTAATAACTCTATATAGATGGTACTACTACTCTAAAGTAAATGAAGTCAAATATCGATTTTTAAAATCGAATACACGACTATAGTGTTGAACTAGATTACTTCAAAATAATAAAACTACTAGGTTACTAAACGTTTTGGTTGAACTATACTTTTTTTAACAGACCAATTAATTACTTTTAAGAGTTCATGGAATAAATAGACAAAAGTTAATTTAAAACCTAATCTTTTTAGCGAAAAATAAAAGTGTGTGAAGTGAAATAGCAAATTGAAATGCTCATACCAACCTTACAAAACATATCTTTAATTATAATTGAATGTAGGTGTCGCATTCATACAACCTAGCAAATAATTAATCTTCCCTCTACCCTCGGTTGTGTTTGGTTATTTCCATATAATAATATATGCTTTCCATATTCATAGGTTTTACTTTCAAATACTTTAGTAATGATTATGAAACGTCTAGAATGGTATGGCCCTCTCTTGATCAGTATTTTGAGTATATATTCAATTTTAATAGGCTCATTATCTAGTTTTCGAAAATAAATTGGGCTTGTTTTTATCATTTTTCTATTATTACTTTCATCTTGGTTAAGGAAAAAAAAATGAATTCTTAGTTAAATAAAATAAATAAATAATTAAAACAATTTTTTTTAAAACTCTATAACTTGAAATAAAACTAAGAACGAAAGAAACAAAACAAAAATAAAGAAGAAGAAAACAAAACTAGATATCCATTCTATGTACAAAGAATATATGACTGGCTAAAATCTTATTGTGAAAAACACAAATGAGAAAACTCCTGGTGAAAAAAATACATTATTTATATACTCTAACAATTGTTTCATCAAAAGGTTTGTTAAGAAAACTAAATGAAAAAAACTTTGCAAACATCTACAATTTCTATATTAATATGGTATTGTCTACTTTATAAATCTTTATGACTTTATTTTTTTGTTATCACCCAAAATGCACCATTATATCAATAGAGAGCCTCGCCACTCCTTGTTCTACTTCGAGATACCACCCCTCAAACAAAGTATATCACTCCTTTGTTCAACATCGGGATACTTTACCTACATTGCAAAGTAAAGAGTTCAACTCTATACCACTTGTAAATGACAACGAACATCCACATTGATACGATGTTGTCCACTTTGGACATAAACCCTCATGGTTAATTTTTTATTTTCATCCAAAAGGTCTCATATCAATTGAGGTGTTTCTCTTTTTTATATACCTAAGATCTTTTTCCAAACTCAGCTGTATGTGACAACTTTGTTTGCCAAAAATATTTTTACTCCTTTCATCGAAACATCACAAAATCTCTAAGTTGTCGCATATTCGAATATTGTGCGTCAACTTCTTGAAACTTGCAGTAAATAATGTTTGTAAATAAGTCTTCAAAATTACCTTTCGAAGAGATTTTTTAAAGAGAAATACTTGTCTCCTTATTCATAAGGAGGCAAACCCTCCTTAAAGGTATATGTGGCACCATTTAGTACTGCAAAATTTTTGCTTTTTTACTTTTTACTTTCTCCTTAATATTGATTAAAGAAAAATTTTGTAGCACTAAATGATGTCACATACACCCTTAAGGTGGGCTTGCCTCCTTATAAATAAGAAGGCAAGTATTTCTCTTAGTTAAATAGTGACGTTGTCCTTTTCTTCGAGATCATTTGTGTAGAATAGCTTTGATGAGATATGCTTCATTGCTGTCTCTTAATATATCCTCACCCAATTTGTGTTATATGATATATTATCTCTTCCTATAATGTCTTTGGACAATTCTTTGTTACAAGGTAAACAATATGTCTCATATATGACTAAGTAACTATTAGATTACGGGTTTAAATCTCTCGATCTTCAATTATTTAATTTAGTCATTTCTCTCATTATTCGAAGTCTATCAGTAAGGTTTGACTTAGACTCAAATAAGCCCAATCCAAAATATTGGGCCTCAAGTCAACCATGCTCAGCCCATATAAGGTCAGTCAAATTTTCAGAGACCATCATTTATTTTGAGCCTTTTTTTTTTTTCTTTTTGAGAAAATCTTTTGAGCATTATTCAGAAGATTTCTCCAAGGGCCAAAGACTATGAAATTTACATAATTTTGAGAAGGCAGCTAAAAATTATACGCCAGAGGTTAACACTTATTTAAAATCAAATGCACATCTGTCAATTAAACTTCTTTTAAAATCTGGGGTGACAAGCTTTGACAATAAAGAACCCTTCTAAAGGAAAGTACGAAAGATATTTTTTGATATCATATTAGATAATATGGTTTCACCTCAAAATTAATTGACAATAAAATGAGTAACTCATAGCTCTTATATATTGTTATGAAGTCTTCACTCTTTCAGATATGTGATCCTTAACGGTCGCTGACCAGAACTTAAAAAATGATTGAGATAAAATCCTTGGTTGGGCTTCAAAGGTGAAATGCTCTAGTAAAGAGTGACCTAGCTAAAAAATGTTTAAATGTAATTCGGAAAGTTAACTATTTGAAGATAGGCACAATGATGCTTTGTTCGAAGGAAAGATGTTGAAAATTCGACCATTATCCACAATCGACTAAATAAGGAGAAATTCATCGATTTAAAAGTGATTAGAACAATGATTTCTATTAGTACGAGCTCTTTTGGTGAAGTGAAAAATTCTAGTCAACTAAATAAACATCCAATTGAACCACGTTAATTCTTGCTATATCTATTATTATCTTTATTTTTGTAGTGTACATACATATAGTTCACACCAAAATGAATGGAAGAAAATCTATAATCCACAACAAAAAGAGTAATTAAAAAAATTTATTCTCTCAAGCAACCATACACCATTTAAATGAAAATGTCAAAACAATGTAAGAAAATCAATTTGAAATAGCCATTAAATAAGCAACAAAAAGGGGAATAAAATGATAGACTAATATAGTGGTGGAAGAATGACAGTGAGAACAACAGTGGCAGCATAGAGAAGAATAAGGAGGCCAGTGAAGTTGACAATAAGGCCTTGTTGAGAGTGCCCTAAAAACAAACTATTGAACCTTTGAAGCAACCCCAATTCAGCTGTGCATGTTGCTAATAAGAAGACGAATATTCCGAAGTAAACGTGCCATGGCATCAAGCTCGATCTCCTTCTCGATTCCGCTCCAGGAAAGAAGTACACAAAGAAACCAAGTATCCACTATAATGTTTGATCAACATATAGAGTCCGATAAAAATTTATTAATATTTATTTTATCTTTTCGATGTGAAATCCTTAACAAAGTTCAAAAAATTAATCGTACGTAGGACAAACCTGAAGACCGTACAAACAAATGGTGATCAAACCGAGCCAAGAGTGCAAGGACTGAAGATTAGTGAACTTGGTTTCATGGTGAAACTTGAAAGCCAAACAAACTCCAAGAATTCCAGCTCCTAATGCTGTTAGATGCAATACCAAATGTACTACTTTTCTCCAATATTTTGTGCCTGGAATTGACTTGTATGCCATTATAGCTGCCTCCACAAAACCATTTATTAATATTAGTGTATGGTACCCTTTTGGTAATTTTATGGTACATGGTAATTAACCGAAATGGTCGATATGCATACACATATACCATATCGGTTAATTCCACTTCCATTTATTGATGTCACTAAACTACTGGTTAGGTTTCGTTAAGTTATATTTTCAAGAAAAGAAAGAAACAATTATATTTTCCATACTTGTTACAATATGATACCTCAGTTAATTGAAATATTAATAAATTGAGATTAAATATTTTGTTTTTCCCATACCTTGTCCTCCAAACAAGATGAATCCAACAACCATCAAAAGCACATGTAGCTGAAGAACAAATAGGAATAAAATTTTAGCAAACTAATAGTGAAGATACTGTAATTGCAATCAAAATTTTGCATTTCTAGTCAGCACAAATAAAGAAGAAAAAATATCAAAAAATTAAATGAAAGATATTAAATATTAAAAAAAATTGTTACATTACAAATTTAAACCTCGTGGTTTAGGTATAGTTTTTTTTTTTTTTTTTTGTAATTTAAATTTTTTTAAAATTTAAACCTTCAATAGTTTTTTAGGGTTAGTTTTTATATGATCCCTATATTTTTTTTCGACCTGTCTCTTAAGTTAGTCCAATGCCTACTTACAAATATCACGTACTTGTATGGTGTACATAACACTTTTTTTTTTTATGTACGACTGTAAATATAAAAAAATAAATTATATATATAAAAACTATTTGGCTAAGTGTTATAAAGTGACTACAAAATATTAGAATCAAGTATAATACATGTGAAAATAGACAAGTTTTCAAGTAGGCAAACAAAACAACTCGTTTATGTTGACTAAATAGAAACTTTCAAAACCAAACAAGATCAACTCAAATTAACCTCAAAATCCCCGCGAGAACAAAATTCATAACTTTAACCTTACTTTCTCGGTACCCCAAATATGTAGTGGGACAAAGCTCTCATTCTCGATTATCAAAAAACAGAAAAAGAGAGAGAGAGACAAAGAAAAAAAAGATTTACATTTAGAATCTTGAACTTGTTGTCTGAATTGAAAGCAAGCCCTTCTCTAAAATGAAGGATCCAAACAAGAAGCAAAGCCGCAAAAGCCATGGCCACAAAATGAGCCAACAAAGTGACTGGCCTCGCCATTATGTTGAAGTTTCGTTTCATCGCCATTGAAATTAATTAATATTGAGAGTTTGAGAAGAAAAGTTGGAATTTCAAAGAGATATAAATAGGGAAGAAAAAGGAGATATCAAAAAATATATATATAT
>JBBMKA010040197.1:0-21864 GCA_037833695.1 Sechiopsis laciniata | reverse complement strand
TATATATATATATAAGGAATAAATAAATAAAGAATGAATATAAATGGAAAAAAAGATGCCAACGAAAACAATAACCCAGCAACGTCAATTACATCTCATGACAAAGAAGTCATAGAGTTCGAATCACTCTCGCCCAATTGTACTTAAACTATAAAAAGTGGAAGAAAAGATATCTTATAAAGCACCTTGGGGTCTCCTTCTTCCTTTGATAGAAACCCTAGCCACTAACTTTGAGAGCTCTTGAATTCCTTCAATGGCAATTATGAGTGAGTGATCAAAAATTGATCATCTCACATTTTAAACAGTGGAGTAGGCTAGTCCGAACCACTTTACATCAGTGTGTTAATTTCATCTCCTATCTTTCCTTATTGTTCGTTAGATTTTATTTCTATTTAGTTTTATTTTGGTTTGGATCTATCAATTGTAATATGATTTATGAGTGTATATCAAGAAATTTACACAACATTTGGTATCAGAGCTCATATGTTAGATCTTGCTGTTATTTTGCTGCCATTTTGAAATTTTGTTATCGATTTGATATCTCTGCTATTTATCTCTGTTCCTACCGATTTACACAAGAGAAAACATCTGAGAAATTGTTATGTGCTTAGCAATTGTGACGGAAAATCTTGTTTTCTCTTCGATTAAATCAATCTGACTTCTAGAGAATAGTAGATCTGCGAATTTTGGGTTCGATGATGCGTTTTGAAAGCGTATCTATGAAATCGAAATTCTAAATTGTCCTCAAACATCGATTTTGTATTTCAAATATTAAGAAGGAATAGGCCTATTCTACTTCAAAATTTCATCTGATTTGCACGACGTTTTCAATTTGCTATGAGATTTCAGTGATTCAGTCGGTATCCTCTGTAAAATCTTGGATGAATTCGTCTATCTGGTCAATCGGCATCTGTATGGCTAATTTTAGGTTTGCGATTTGAAAATCGAAAAAGTTTTAGACGTCAATTTCTAAGTTTGAATAGTTGCTTTTGAAATTTGTTCTTTAGTGTTTTCATCAACGATTTTTTTATTCAACGAGATCCTGCGGCAAGTTTACTTCAGAAATTTTTGGCGCAGATTTGTTTTTCAGGACAATTTGGCTGCTAAATTCGTTGTCGATGTCGCGTTGTTGACTGCGTGGGTATCTTGCCTTCGTCAGTTGTTTGAATTGGCCTTAAATATCAATTTCCAGCAACATTTAATTGAGCTTTGGTTATCTTCTAGCGATTTGTCCAGTTTCATTTTGAAAATTAGTGGCACTTGGCAATGCTTGAGCTTGAATTGAAGCTCAATTTTGAAGAAGACAACGCAATTTCGGCATGATATCAGTTATTATCACGACTGATTTTGAATTCTGATAAGGCAGCAATTTGGGCTTTTTTTATTATGAATTGGAGACAGTGATCTGATTGCAATATTAAGGTAATCTTACTTGCATAAAATATAAATTTTGGCCATTATTACATGCCCTCCTTAGCTGAAGTTGAATTGAGTGTTCTACATTCAATCTGATAGTGTGTTGGTTTGATTCTTGGCTGATTTTAAATAATTGTGATGTCATATGTTTGTTTCATGAGTTATCTTATGAAATTTTTTAGCTGGAACCAATTGTTTTGCTGCTAGAAATTTGTGAATTTGAGCTACATATTCTGAAATTGAGCTGTTTAGTTAATTTTTGAGCTGGAAATTGATTTGGCATGCTAAATTTGTGTTGCTATGCTACAAATTGGAATTAAAATTGTAGCTAGAATTTGTTCACACTTGTTTCTTTTGGATTGCAAGCTGAATTTGTTATGAGCATGCTATTATTGTGAGGATTTTGAGATATTGTTTTGAAGTTTTTTTAAGACTAATTATTGTGATTAGCTACTTTGAGATCTGTTTGGGTATTATATTTGTTTAAGCTCATCGTTTGTACTGTTTTCGATTTGTGGCTTGTCTAAACTTTCTATGTTTCACTATTCTCCTGAATTTTGATATTCCGCATAAGATGTCTACTAGATTTGAGTTAGACAAATTTGATGGGTCGGGGGATTTTAGTTGTGGAAAAGGCAAATGAAAGCCCTTTTAGTGCAACAAAAGGTTGCTAGAGCCTTAGATAATCCTCCTAAGTGGCCTCTAAATATGACTGAGGATGCAAAATTAGAGGCATTAGAGATAGCCTATAGCACCATCATCCTTCATTTGTCTGATAATGTTCTGAGAAGGGTTAGTAGCATAGACGATGTAGCCACTTTGTGATCCAAACTCGAAGAATTCTACATGTCTAAATCTCTATCCAATAAGATTTATCTGAAGGAGATGCTATTATCAGTCATTAAGTATGACATAGATACTTTGATCTTAGATATTGTTATAGATTCTTTGAGATCTAGGGAATTAGAGATGAAGATTGAAAAGAAGGATTCTAAGGCCTTGTTTGCGAAGATTAAGTCTTCTAAATGTCAGGGCAGTTCAACAAGTAAATCGAGCTCTAAGTTTGATATGGGGAAACAACCATTAGAGTAGAGGACAGTTTCTTGCAAATATTGCCAAGAGGATGGACATACTAAATATGAATGTCCTATTCTGAAGAGGAAATGTAAGTTACCTGTTCGGATAGTTGATAATGATTCGGCTAATTTCCTCAAGAATTCTGATTCAGATGTGGTGCTCTTGGTAAAAAATTATGAAATTCTAGACCCTTCCGATAATTTGTGGATTATGGACTCTGGTTGTTCATTCTACATGTCCCATTTTGAGCACAATTTTGAAAATTTAAATTTTTTGAAAGGTTTTATTGGCTAATAACCTTTAGCTAGAGATTGAGGGAATAGGTTATGTTCGATTTAACATGGATGACGGTTCTAGCAAGATGCTAACAGATGTGAAATTTGTTCCAGATCTTCAGCGAAACCTTATTTCGTTAGGTACTTTGGATGCTGCTAGTTATAATTACTCATCTAGATATGGCATACTCACTGTGAGTAAGAATGAGGAAATCAAGTTGTCTAGGAAGCTTACTAATGGTTCATTATGTAAAGGAAAGCTTCTCAGCCCGTGATGAGTGTTGCTTTTGATAATTTTAAGACTCCATTTGAAAATTTGACAGGTTCTCTACCTGAAGTTAATTGTGTTGTTGTAAGCAGTTTTGTTCTGACATTGTGTTTTCTAATATATGCTTGTTTGTTGCTTCTGCTTATTCATCTGAAAATCCGTTTGTTGAGCCTTTAGTGCTTGTCAGTGACATTGCACATTCTGATCCTATCTTAGTTGCTTATGAACCCGAGGATGTCCATGCTGGTATAGAGGGCAACATTCAGTTGTTCAATTGGGAGTTGGCTTGTTTGTTGGATTTTTCATATAAGATGTTTGTGATGAGACCTGAAATATGTTTGTTCATTGTCTGCTCTTGCTGGTTTGTGATTAAGTCCGATCTAGAAGGTATTGTATACTCTCGTTCTGATGTAGATTTGTTTGTTTTCAGTTTCATACATGCAGAGGGGATAGATGATCTTGATGTGTTCTTGATGTCCTTTCTCCGTTTGTGATCTTGTATGTATCCTCACTGTTGGGATTTGAACGCATTGATCAGTATTGGTTGCAGTTTTTATGAGATCGGTTTGCTCATTATTGCAAGAGATCGGTTTGCTCATTATGTTTTTAGCGAGGCTCCCAGTGCAAGTTGCATCATCTGCTTTTGTCATTTGTAGATGATTTTTTGTTGCATATGGTAGTTTTGTTATGGGTTTACAGATCTCTTGGCTTGTTGCAGTATGAAGATTTCTTGATTTGTGAGTTGATATGGAAGAGGTTTGTTTCTATTTTTGGAGTTTTTGTTTTGTGCTTCTGTTTCTTGCCATTCTGATAGCACAGTTTGTGAGTTTGTTTCAGCAGTTACATGGAAGTTTGACATATTTTGGTGCAGCGTTCTGAGCATTCAGATTTTTTATTCGGACTTTGTTTTTAGAGGGTCATTTGGGATCTGAATGAATTTAATTTCTGAAGATTTGATTCGTTCATGATATATTGACTCTAGTTTGTGCTTCTTATGTCGTCTGAGAAGGTATTCCTTCATTTGCTTTTGATTCCATGTTACTTGGCAACATTTTTTTTTATTTTTTATTTTTTTTTTTATGTTTTGTCTGTTTTTGAAGATGTTCTTTGGAGAACAGGTTCAGGTTACCGTTGGTGGACTGAGTTCACCGTCCTGCTAAAGTTTTGAATTCTGAGGTCTTGAAGACCATTCTGTTTTGCTCCTGCCGAGCAAAGTTCTGATCTAGTTTTGTCTGGAGTTTCGTCATTTTGATGTCATTTTTTATATGTACTTCAAGAGGGTAATTTGTTAAATATGAATTACACATCAAATTGTATTAACCCTTACGGTGAGTTTAGATGAACCTTAGGTTAGTTTTTGGGTTAGGTTAACTAACCATATGGGTGTGTGATTGTGTTATCATATATAAAGCACCTTGGGGTCTTCTTCTTCCTTTGAGAGAACCCCTAGCCACTAACTTTGAGAGCTTTTGAATTCCTTCAATGGAAATTATGAGTGAGTGGTCAAGACTTGATCATCTCACATTCTGAATAGTGAAGTAGGCTCGTCTGAATCCCTTTACATCGGTGTGTTAATTTCTTCTCATATCCTTATTTATTGTTCATTAGATTTCATTTCTATTTAGTTTGATTTTGGTTTGGCTCTATCAATTGCAATCTGATTTATAAGTATAGATTTAGAAATTTACACAACAATGTAGAAAATCGAGGGATACATATACTAGAAGAAGAGATTAACGACAATACTTTGTGACAGAGATTCTTCTAAATGCTAATTTCTGGTGAGAAGAAAAAGTGAAAGAAAATTTGCTGTGAAAGACAAACTAGTGTCAATGGCAAGCTCCTCGACAAGAAAAAATGTGGACGGAAAAGGGGCAGAAGTTTAATGTGAAAAGCAAAATTTTCAAGAAAATAAAACTAATTACCAACGCTCCGTTTGGTAACCATTTGGTTTTTTGTTTTTGGTTTTTGAAATTTAAGCTTATTTTTACTCAAGTTTCTTACAATATACTCCATCTTTCCTATAATGTATCCATCTTTCAAAGTAGGTGAATGCTAATCAAATTTCAAAAACAAAAATGAACTTTTGGAAGTTACTTTTTTTGTTCCCGAATTTTAATTTGGTTTTGGTAAGATATAGATATCAAAGAAAAAATCTATGATAAAGTAATTATTGTAGACTTAAATTTCAAAAATTAAAAATTAAAAACAAAATAGTTATCAAATATCGAAAATTTTTGTATCCAACTAAGGCTAAACGGAAAACCCAAACGAACTCTTGTTTAAGGAAAGAAGATTTTTTTAAAAATAAAATCTTCTCTACCCATCATAAAAGATTCCTCAATTTTAGGAATAAGTTTTTTTTTTTTTTTTTTTTTTTTTTAATTTTTATTTTAAGGAATATGGGTTAGTCATGGAAAATTTAAGAATTAGAATTTAAAAGTGACATGTACTCAAAAAAAGGAAAAAAATTAAAATGACAAAAATGTCAATTAGCAGGGGCAGCTTTGTATTTAACAATAAGGTGAAATACCATTTTGGTTATGAATGTTGATATTTGTTCCATTTTGATCTATGAACTTTTAAAAGTTTAATTTTATTCTCAAACTTTGACATTTGCTCTATTTTAGTCACTTTCAAAAATCTAATTTTAATTTTTAAATTTTGAAATTTGGTCCACCTAAATTATATATATATGTATGTATATATAGTTGGTCCTTATAATTAATTTTTTTGATTCATTTTTAATTAAAAAATTTACCATCTTCCTCCATAAATTTAAAAATATGATCATATTTTGTCTTTTATTGCATTAAGATAATTAACATTACTTAATCAATTCGATTAGTCTTGATTTCAAATTTATTATAGTGAGCCTTTTAAGTTTTTTTAAAAGTAAAGAACTAAAATTGAATTCTTAAAAGTTTAGAGATAAAAAATGGAACAAACTAGAGAGTTGAAGAATTAAAGTTCAAAGTTTATAAAAATAGAAATTTTACCTTTTGAAAAAATTATTTAACTAAAATAAAAATATGTAAACATTCTTGCTAATTTTCTAAAATTTGTCAAAATATTTACCACAATTACTCAAACTTTAAATATCGTAAAACAAAAAGAATTGGGTCAGTGACGCGATTAATTATCTGTTTTGGTGTTAATCCATTTTCACTCCACGATCACAGTTCGATCCTTAAAATCGATATTTGTAATCTCCTTCCTCTAACTTATATTAAAAAAAAATAATAATAATAATAAATATTGTAAAATGAAATATGGAGATCGTAACGTTTCTTAAATGGATGCGTGGCTGCCCTGCCACCTAATCAAATTCAACGCATATCCAAAGGATGGGAATAAAATAGGGAGAGCCATCAGCCGCTGATGGGGAAGTCAAGTCTATGTCTATCTGGCAGGGTGCAAGTGGCATTCAAAGTCTAATTTCTTTTTTTTTTTCTTTTAATTATAATTTAAATATTATTATAGCTATCAATTTTGGTGCTCATCTGATTGATTAAATACTATATAATTTATTGCTTAGATCATGTGGAAAACTTTGACATACTTTAAGCTCTGAATATTAATTATTCATCTAATTAACTTTATTTCTTTTTAAAATAAAAACTTATAGTACTAAAGTTATAATCGTTCACAAAAGATGATGTATATTTTAAGAAGATCAGATTGTCAAACCGAGACGGAAAAAATTGCTTACCGAGATGGGCCAACTTTTTATTTTATGTGATTATTATTTTTAATTTGGAGTTTACCAAGATTGACCGATTGATTGAGAAGAAATGGACAAAGAAGCCTCCAAATCAAAGAATCATATTTGGCGATTATTTTATGAAAAAAATTTAGAACATGTATTAATAATGTAATAATAATATATAAATTAATGAAAAATAGTTTGGGAAAAGAAACGTAAAAGTTGTTGAACTTAAGTTACGGTGATTAAAATATGTTTACTAATTTTAATACAATGAAGAAATTCAAATTTAATTTTGACATATAAAGAAAAGTAGTAATACTCGAAACCATGTGCGCCCCTTGTGCATATCTATTGAAATCATCAACAAATATTGTTAAAATAAACATTAAACTTAATACATTTAATTAATACAACAGGGTTTTTTTTAACCTCATCGGGATCTAGGATAAAGAGAATCTAACAAAGAATTTCCCATTTGATTTAAACAAGTTGAAAGCATGTGCATTGGAGGCCCCTTTATATATTATAAAAACTGGTCTCTTAATATTATTCCAAGTATGAGGGATTTTTTTAGGCCAAGTATGAGCGTTCACAAAGTATAGAACTAGTAGGAATCCATTGGACGGGAGCATTATTTGTCTTCAACAAACCCTACATAAAGGGTACTGCTCCCAAATAAAATGAGAGTCAATTATCGATTTCTGAATTCAAATTCGTGACCGTAGAGTTGAAATAGATTAACACCAAACAAAGATAATCAAACGCATCACTGACTTATTCGATTGTGTTCACATGTTTAATGTAGGGTAAAATTTTAAAAAATTACCCTTTTGGTTCACGATTAGTTTAAACTTGAAATTTTCATAAAAAATTACGTTTTGGATCACGATTATGAATGTTATTGTTTTTGAAAATGATTTTGAGAACGTGGGGATGGAAATGGAAGAAAAAGAGGGAGTGAAGCAAGAAAGGGGCAGTTGTGAGAATTAAAATAAATAAAATGGGTTTGTAATTTAAATCAAGTAATTGTGGACATATATTCTCGACTTACAAATTATAGATTACCATCCTTCACTAAGACAAGAAAAAAAAAAAAAAAAATAGATAATATAAAGTTTAAGAAAAGAACGTGATTTGGCTTTTCGATTTGTAAAAGTAAATAGTAGGTATCCCTGTTTCCAAAATTTTGAAAACGAAATCGTAAAATACTTTAGGGAAAATATATCAGTTAAATGACGTTTAAATGCTTGTTTTTTTATATTAAAAAAAGTATTTTTAATATAAATAGTATTTGGGATACAACTTTTTATAACAAAGTTATGATAAATGGCGTTTGAAGTCATAGGAAAAGATACGAAATTTTTTTCTTAATTTTTTTTTTAAAAATGTTTCAAAAAAAAAAAAAGATTTATCTTTCTAAAAAATACAATAATGATCAAAATAATTGTTTTATTAAACTTATAATTAATATTGATCATAAACAAGATTAAGAAAAAGTATTAAACATAATGGGAATAAATAAATAAATAAATAAATAAATATATATATATATATATTTTACAAGTACATTTCTTTCTTATTTTAATTTATTTGACATATCTTAAATATTGATATAGTTATGTACTAAGCTGAGAATCTTGAATAAATATGATTTTTTTTTATTGAAATAATATATACTTTTTAAAATATTTAAATAATACATTTCATTTTGAAAGAAATTTATTTTGTTAGTAAAAAATGGTGTTAAATAATGAAAATGATAGATTTGAATCCTACATAAATTAATTTTTTAAAAAGTTCTTGACATTAGCTCATTTTTAATTATTAATTTATGGTTAAAATAAGTAAATTTATATTAGCATAAATTATTATTGTTTTCATCCAATATTTATTATTATTATTACAAACAATCGAAGGTTAATTTTTAGAAAAAAAGAATATGCATATATAATCTATTGAAATTTTTTTAATAAAATAATTATTCGTAGTAGATTTAAAAAGAACTTATAATCAATATTTATAATAATATTAAAGAAATTATAAAAAAAAATTAGATAAATAAGCCCGCAAATAGAAACACATGATAAACGGATGGTTTAGAAAAAAAAAGTGTATATAAATAGACATGCATATTTAAGCTAACCTACATCGACTATATAATTGGTAAACCAAAACATTGATTGAGTCATGGTAATCCAACCTGCCTTTTACTTAAACGGTACCCCTAAATATACTCTTATGCTTTCGTTGGCATAAAGTAATCATGAAAAATCTTTTATTAACCTTAAACTTATATAGTTAATCATTACGAATAAATTTAATGGTTAAGAAAAATTAAAAAAAAAAAAATTTATTAATCATCTATTTATAAATTTATTTTCTATGATTTTTCTTTTATATATATATAACATCAAACTTATGGTTATTAATCAAGATAGTATTTTAACTTAATATATGTATATACATTTTTAAAATGGAAATATGATACCTAAATATATATAGTTATATTTTAAAAGCTATTTTTTTTATTTATATATTGATTTTTAAAATTATATTTGAAGGGTCTCAAAACCTGCTTCTCTTGTTTTTTTGTTTTTGTTTTTTTAGTTATTTATTTATTGATTTATTTTTTTTAATAAACTTGTTTTATAGTTTTTCCTAAACCATAAAACTGAAAAAAGGATTGTCAATAACCCTAACTTTCTCAATATTTATTTCACTTTGTTCATTTATGAGCCCCATTTCATTAATCTGACCATTTATGTGAAAGAAGCATCTAAGGGTAACATGCTTACAATAAATTTAATTTAAATTTTAAAATAACTATTAAAAATATAAAGTTTGAAAAGGGTGGTCTGAACGACTTTTTTTTAGTAAGAATTGTATGATATATTTATTTCACGAATGAAAGCACGTGAAATAATAATGAAAAAAACTTTAACATAACATGGCTATTAATTTTAGGATATTGACTTGAGTTGAAGATAGAGGAGAGAGAGTGAAGAAAGAAGAATAAAATATCAGTTTTCAAAAAAAAAAAAAAAAGGGAGGAGAATAAAATAGAGGTTTGGGTAAGACGGATGAAATGATTAGGGAGGTACGAGAATCGGAAGGAAAATTTGAGAGAAGGTTTATCTGTATTTAAATTGAAAAGAATTGAATTGGTGGTTCCCAAATAAAAAATGAAAAAAGAATTATTAGGAAGGAAATGGTTGCATGTGTTCTATATACATTTGATTGATTATTTATATTTAAGGTCCAAATTTTGATTATAATAAGGAAAATATTGTTATAAGGAATAGATATTATCGAATAGATCGATGACGCAGTTGGTTATCTTATTTAGTATTAATTCATTTCAACTTCACGATTCATCCAGAAATTGATATTTGACTCTCATATTATTTGAGAGCAGTTGTCGTCTATGTAGGATTTGTTGGTTCTCATTTTTTCAATTTTTACTAAAAAAATAGATATTAATTTATTAGGACGAGAATGAAAAAGGATAATAAAGAAACTGAAAAGTAGTAATGCAAACATGAATAGTGATTATCGAGAAAAATAGTAAATATGAATGAATGGTCGTTGGTTGTCTAAATATAGGTAAAAGAACTATTCTTCATTTCTTATGTTTGTTCTCTCTACCTCAAATAGCATATGGTTTTTTGAGATGTGATATTAGATTTTATATATCTAATCTTTGATTAAGCGTGTATATATTAGTTCGTCGGGTTCTTATATAATAAATAAAATAGAAACCATTTTAATATCCCTAAGTGTGTGGTCATTTTCAAATTTTATTAGGGTGAATCTGACCTACCTTTATTTAAATGTTTTATTTTAGTTAAAGGAACTTTTGAGTATTTGTTTAATCACAAGTTGGTTGAAATGATTCTACGTAGTAAAATTGTTATAAAGTGATTTTCGATCAACTAACTTAGAATTTATTTGACTTTACAATCATATTTAGATTGTCTAAAAAACTTATTTTTGGATAACAATTTTAAATAATAATTCTAAACTAATTTATTTTTTCTAAGGAATCCTAAATTACTTTGATTCTTTAAAAATGAATCTTATTAATAATCAACGCGAAGATAGTAAGATAAAAACAAACTCTTGGCTTTATTTCTAAAATGGGCCACAAAGTCAATTCAACCAAAATAAAGATGGGAAGGAGAGAAGGTAGCTTGTCGAAGAAAAATGAATATGGGAAAGGAGAGGAGGCGCGATGGCTTTATGTTTGTAAAGTTTGAAATATACACGAAGCAGGAATGTATTTTTAATATTTTAAGAATTAAAGTGGCCAAAAAAAAAAAAAAAAAAGAATTAAAGGGTTATTTCAAAATATTATTAGGTGTAGTTGGTGATTGAGACTTGAGACAAAGGGAAATTGTCTTCCATTCATTTGATGCCACATGGTTCCTTAATGTTGGACTACAATTATGTAGATATCAATTACTCTGGGGCCATGATTTTAGAAAGAAATAAAGTGTCGTTTTTTAGGTTAATTATACAAAGTGTAAGTTCAAATATTGGATCACTTATGCTACAAAGATAAAGTAGTCATGAATATCGAATGGGTTGGTGGCACATTGGTTATTTGGAGGGATGGTAATCCATTTAAATTTCATGGTCATAGATTTGATTCAGAGAATCGGTATTTGACTCTCGTATTATTTGAGAGTAATAATGCCCTCTATGTAGGGTTTGTTGTCCCACTCCCCCAATTTGTACTAAAAAAAGATGGGTTTTACCGGACCATTGAGGAAAGTGGGTCGGGCTATACCCGACACTTGAAGCAAGTGGATCAAGAGTTTTACTTAACCCTAGGAACGACCCGTGCATGAAATGGATTGGGCGATGTAATAATAATCCGACCCTGACACGGGCAAGTGGATTCATATTTGCAAGGTCTACGAGTAGGCGATTCTCAGATATTTCCTGAATAGGATAGGCGAGAATCAAGCCCATAACCCACGAGCTCGTGAAAACCAAAGATGAAAAGGCCCCCCCTATAAATAGTCAGATATGAATTAGAAAAGGTAAGCTCTGACACCCTGAAAATCATTACCCTCATTTTTTTTTGTCGTCCAAGATTTGACTTAAACATCGGAGACCACTTGGCTCAAACCACACCGGTGTCCGGTGTACTATTCTTTGTTTTGCAATTATTCGTCCCATAAAAATATAAATTCTTCATTGACTTCAAAGATCAAATTTCGAAATCAACAACATCTAAATTGATAAACGAATCGAAGTTAACAACTAATTACAACCTAACTAATCTAACTTGTGTTATGAAAATAGCAATCAACAACAGATCGAAGATAAAGAAAATGTGAGAGAGAAAAGAAACACACAGAATTTACGTGGTTCACTAACGTTGCGTTAGCTAGTTCACGGGCAGAGAGGGAGCAATGTTTTATTAGGGAGAGACAAGCAATACAGAATTACAAGAGTGAATGTCATAATACGGCTGGGGTTTAATTCAACTTTATATATGCACTCTCATTCAACCATATTACAGAACGCGTAAGCATTAAAAATAGAATGTGGATGCGTAAGCGCATGCGAAACGTGAAACAGAATACGGAAGCGCTTACGCTGCAGAGTGAAAAAATGAGTTGCGCTAAACGCATGTGAAATGCATTGCTACAATGCACGATGCGATTGCAAGTAATGCGAAAAACATTTGCGCAACGGGGGGTGTTGCCCCTGCACCCCCGGTCAGCTAAGCGGGGTGCGAGACCCTCGTTCGCTCACCGGGCAGTAAGACTCCCGACTACTAATCGCAGGGCATTAATGCATTCAAGGCATAACTCAACAAATCTCCACCTTGACTTGAACTCTTCTTTAGAAGCAACAGATTGTACCAGCAGTATACTAGATGTATGCCAAATGCATACCCGATTCAGATGTATTCCAGATTCAGATGTATAACAGATTCAGATGAATACCAAAATAGATGTATACCAGACGCACAACAAACTCAGATGTTTCTCTCTGCCTCAGATGGTCCCCCAATGACTTTAGCAACTATAAAAGTTTAGCAAGTCCAGACAATGTTGAAACTATCAACACTGCCTTGGCATATCAGCCGAATAATCAGCAGTGCCCACTTTCAGAACTTTTATCCTTTTCTCATTTCACAGAAAATGATATCGCACATTTATCTGCTTAGTTCTTTCATGATGAACCTGGTCCTTCGCAAGGCATATAACACTCAAACTATCGTAATACACTACTGTGCGACCATGATTCAGACCAAGATCACCGACTAGTCCTTTCAACCAGATTCCCTCTTTTGCAGCTTCTGTCAATGCCATATACTCTGCCTCAGTTGTAAACAAAGTCACTGTAGGCTGCAAAGTAGCCTTCCAACTCAAAATAGAACCACCCAAAGTGAAAACATAACCAGTCATTGATCTTCTACTGTCAACATCTCCAACATAGTTAAAGTTAGAATAACCAGTCACTAAGCATTATGTCTCATCCTCATAAACAAGAACAACATCAGATGTACCTCTAAGGTAACGAAAAATCCTTTTCACAGTTTGCTAGTGTTCTTTACCAGGTTGACTCATATACCGACCGACAACACTAACAGCATGGGCGAGGTCACTTCTAGTGCACACCATAGCATACATTAAGCTACCAACTGCACTAGCATAAGGAATGCAGGACATGTATTCCTTCTCAACTTCAAATTGCGGTGCAAATTTTGAGGTTAACTGAATAGTAGCAGCACTTGGGGTATCTATAGGCTTCGCGGTCGTCATGCCAAATCTTGACAAGATCTTCTGAATGTAACCCTTTTGAGACAAAAAGAGCTTCTTCTTTTCTCTTTCCCTATAAATCTCCATACTCAAGATTTTCTGAGCAGCACCCATATCTTTCATTTCAAACTCAGCACTCAGCAGATCTTTCAACCTCTGAATATTAGATTTCAATTTCGCAGCTATGAGCATGTCATCTACATATAGAACTAGATAGATGATCAAACTATCTTTGCACTTGTCGTGATACATAGAACAATCATACGGATTTCTGTTGTAGCCGAGCTCAATCATAAAGTTGTCAAACTTTTTATATCACCGCCTTGGAGATTGCTTCAATCCATACAAGGACTTCTTTAACATGCAAACATAATGTTCTTTTCCAGGACACTGAAATCCCTCTAGTTGGGTCATATAAATCTCTTCATCCAACTCTCTATGCAGAAAAACTGTCTTCACATCTAGTTGCTCAAGTTCTAAATTCTGATGTGCTACCATAACTAATAGCACCCTGATAGAAGTGTGCCTGACTACTGGTGAGAATATCTCATTTAGTCAACACCCTCACTCTGAGTGAACCCTCTAGCAACTACACGAACTTTATACTTTAATCCCTCTGTAGGAAATATTCTTTCTTTTTTTCTTGAAAACCCACTTGCAAGTCACAATCTTCTTTTTCTTTGATCGTTTGACTAACTCCCAAGTTTGATTCTTATCTAGAAACTCCATTTCATCAAGCCATTTTTCTGACTCACTATATGAGACGGCTTCTTTATAGGTAAACGGCTCATAAGTGTCCACCTCCTTAGCAACCTACAGTGCATAAACAACCATATCCTCAAAATCGTATCTGACTAGAGCTCAAACTCAAATTATTCTAGCTCTATCAAGAGCTATACTTGGATTTCTGATTTCCATACTAGAAGATCGATCAGTGGTATCAGTTTCTATAGTAGTATCTTGCTGATCAAACAAAACAGACTGATCAGTATGAATATCTGACTCATATGATCTAATTCTCCACCTTGGTGCTGTAATTCATCTTTGCAGAATTGAATTTCAGCTCCACCTGTTTATCAACGCCACTAATTTTTGTTGCAACTATGGACTGCACAATGGAGTTACATAAAGAGTTTTCATTAAAAGTAACATTTCAACTGAGGATAACTCTGCTCTCAGAAGGAGACTATATTCAGTATCCTTTAACTTCATTACCAGAACCTACAAAAACACCCTTCTTGGCTTTAGGCTCTAAATTTCCCTCACTAATATGATAGTAGACATTACAGCAAAAAACTTTTAACAAAGAGTAATTTGCAGGCTTACCAGATCATACCTCATATGGTGTTTTACAGTCAATACATGTATGAGGCCCACGGTTGATTAGATAGCACACTGTATTCACTACTTCTGCCCAGAATCTTTTAGTTAACCCAACATTAGAGAGCATGCATCTTGCTCTCTCCAGTAAAGTTCGGTTCATAAGTTCTGCTACCTCATTCTACTGAGGAGTGTGCTTGATAGTATGATGTCGAACAATCCTTTCATTTTTGCAGAATTCATTAAATTTAGAACTCCAAAATTCAAGGCCGTTATCAGTTCGAAGTCTCTTGATCTTCTTCCCTATTTGATTTTCCATTAGAACCTTCCACTGTTTGAAATTCTTGAAGGCTTCATTCTTCTGTTTCATCATGAAAATCTAAGTCATTCTTGAAAAATCATCAATAATAGACAAAAAGTACCTGCTACCTCCAACTGATTCAACCCTAGAAGGACCCCAACAGTCAGCATAGATATAATCAAGTGTTCGCAAATACACAGTGGACTCTCAAATACACAGTGTTCGCAAAATTCCAAATCTTTCACTTTGTGTCCACATAGAAGATCTCTCTTCGACAGGATCTACATTCCTCTTTCACTCATGTGACCAAGTCTCATGTGCCACAACTTAGTCATGTCATATTTTTGAACTATAGCCGATGCCACTGCAGCAAACCAGTCAACGTTGAACTTGCAAGAAAATACAGAGTTCCACGTTTTGTACCTTTCAGAACTACCTTTGAATCTTTGCAAATATACATGACTCCACCTTCACCTTTAAAACTGAAACCTTTGTTGTCTAGTGTACTGAGAGATATCAAACTCTTGGTCATTGATGGAACATGCTTTACACCTTTCAAAACATAGAATAATTCGTCGCGCGTTCGTATCTTGATTAAGCCAATCACAACTACTTTGCAGACTGAACTATTTGCCATGGATACATTACCACCATCAATCTGCTCATACGTTGAAAACCACTCCCTGTTCGGACACATGTGATACGAAGCACTTGAATCGAGGACCCACACACCTTTTTACAAAAGTGTGATCATTTACAACTAAGGCCAGATCTTCCGCCGAGCTGCCACCGACCTCAATGACGGCTGCTGAACCCTCATTTTTATCAGGTTGGTAACTGTTACTGCGAGGACAATCACGCTTCCAATGTCCTTTTTTCTTGCAGTAAACGCAAGTGTCCTTAACCCTAAAATTATACGTATTTGAGCCTTTAAGACTTGGTGTAGATTCTTTCGGCTTCTTCTTTCCAGACTTTTGATCTTTGCTTCTTGTTGCAACCAAACCAGACACTCCACCTTCTGTTGTACCAGCGACCTTATGGCGGTCCTCCCTAGTAGGTAAAACATTATTTACTTCATCTAGAGACATCGTATCCTTGCCAGATATAAATGAATCGACGAAATTGTCATACGGCAGCGGCAACGATACCAACAAAATTAGAGCGACATCTTCATTATCTATCTTAACTTCGATATTACGCAGATCCATTAATATCGTAGTTAAACTATCTAGATGATCTTTTAAAGGCCTACCTTCAGACATATGGAGGCTGAATAACCGTTGCTTCAACAACAACTTCTTGGTTAAAGACTTTGTCATATACAAACTCTCGAGCTTCAACCACAAATCGACAGCCTTAACATGATCTATGACTTCAGTGATAACATCGTCAGCAAGACAAAGCATGATAGTCGAATGCGCCTTTTCTTCTAGGCTCGTCAACTCCTTATCTTCGTCCAATTTTGCATCTTTCCACTTAGTGGTAAGAGGCTTCCACAGACCCTACTATTTCAACAGAGCTCTCATCTTAATCTGCTATAGATCGAAACTGCTCCTTCTAGTAAATTTTTGACTTTCAAGTTAACGTTAGACATCTTCGAAACGGTCGGTGAAAATAGAAAAATGAACCCTACGCTCTGATACCAGATTGTTATGAGAACGGAATCAACAACCGATCGAAGATAAAGAAAACTCGAGAAAGAAGAAGAAACATACAAAATTTACGTGGTTCACTAACGTTGTGTTAGCTAGTCCACGGGCAGAGAGGGGGTGATGTTTTATTAGGGAGAGATAAACAATACAGAATTACAGAGTGAATGTCATAATACGGCTAGGGTTTAATTCGAGTTTATATATGCACTTTTATTAAACCGTATTACAGAATGCGGATGCGTAAGTGCATGCAGAATGCGCAACATAATGCGGAAGCGCTTACGCTTTGGAGTGAAAAAATGAGTTGTGCTAAACACATGCAGAATACATTCCTACAATCTGCGATGCGATTGCAAACAATGTGAAAAACGTTTGCGCAACATGGGCATTACCTCTACACCTATGGTCAGCTAAGTAGGGTGCGAGACCCCCGCTTGCTGACCGAGCAACGAGATTTTCAACTACTAATCGCAGAGCATTAATGCGTTCAAGGCATAACTCAACAACTTGCATAGGTGAAAATAGATATGTTGTAGTCCCAATTAACTCTCTATAAGTATATGTAAACTTAGAATTATAAAGTGAGAAAAGTACAATGTAGAACACTTATCTATAAATTACTTATACTCTATGTAAACCCTAATAAACTTTAAGTTCAATCTTCCTAGTAGATGTAAACCTCATTTATCAGGTCGAACCACTTAACTCTATGTATTATCTTTTCCACTTAGTCATTAGTCATCGATATAAGGAAGACTCATGAAGTAAATTAGTGTCAGTTTGTCGTAGTTTAAGAGTTGTTATCCATAAGAATAGACATAGGTTTCAAACCAAGTAATCCAACATCCTTAATTAGATGTACAACAAAATGAAGTTAAGAAACTATAACAAACAAGGCACTTCCTCTTAGTAGAACAAATATAACACAGTGGCTTATGAGTGTGTCTTAAAGTACAGCCAGGTGACTGAAAAGTAAAATAGGAGATGAGTGTGTCTTAGAAGAAGATTAATTCGCAACAAGCATAATAGAAGGTGTTGATGATAGAACCAGGAAGGAACATTGTTGTTCCTTTTGTTCAATGTGATCAAATGTCTCGTGAACAATGGAAAAGGACATATCAATAGGATTTAGGAGCTGTGAGCATGGCCAAAAGTCTCATTTAAACACACAAGGAAACTCATTGAATTCTAATGTTTGAAAAAATAGTCAATAGCCTTGTGACCACCTACAAGAACACGTTGGATGACAGACAACATACTTTTCCTAGATATCGTTTAGTTTGGCAAAAGAAGTTGTAAGAAATTATTGAACTTGGGGAATGGTAGCGATATCACATTTAAGAATGAAAATACGCAGATCGATGTGCCCATGGAAATGGTGCTTAAGATCAAGCCAAATATCGTGTGCATAATTAGTGAACAAGATGCTATATGAGATATTCTTAGAGATGGGAGTTCAAAATCTACACAAATGAGATAATAGTTTTGCGAAATCCATTACGTAACTAGTTAACTAGTTGGCTTCTCGAGAGATTTGTTGATGAAACTCAGTTTGTTGTGAATTGAAAAACCTAAAAACATAGATCTGCTTCAAGTCACATAATTGTCTTCAATGGGAAGATCTGAGACAATAAGGTTTAAAGTATCATGATGAAGAACATAGGGATTTTGATTATTGTTCAGCGAAGTACAACTAGGCGAAAAGGAAGAAGTAGTGGTGACGAAGGGATTCACTTCCATTTGGGCACAAAGAAAATGAAACGGGAAAGAGAATGTTGCTTGATATATTTAATTAAATTTACTCCATACCACCTAGCTTAAGATTTTGGGTTGGTTAATGATTTAATGATTCAACATCGTATGAGTCATATATTCAAACCTTAATTAAATTCTTTCTTCTTCAATTAAAATTAAATTTCACATATACGACAAGGGAGAGAGAAAGTAAAGAAAGATATTTATACAAAATATAATAACTAATAAAGAAAGTAAAATAAGATTTCAACAAAAAAAAATTATAGTTTGATAACACTTTTATAAACAATGTAGAGAAATGGTGCTAGGTAATTACAAAGACTTCCATTCTTCCCGCTTGAACTTAGATATACTTATATTTCTTAGTAAATGGAATCCTTATCCAAATCAAAAGTTTAAATCAGATGGATGAAAAAACAGTAATAAACATAAAAATAAGTTATATCCAATCATAATTTAATTTTAGATCCAATCATGTAAGCAAGTGGCGGAATAAAAGAAGAAAGAAAATAAGCAAGTGGCTCGATTAATATATTTGTTGATAGATTAGTACACGATTAGGCACGTCGCCGTCGTCGTCGATTTTGAAGTCAAATTCAAAAATAAAAAAAAGGAAATTTTCAAGTTCATCTTTCAATCTATAAATACCGTTAAGGGAAGTGCTCGTAATCAAACAAACTGACACAACAAAATCCAGAGCAAAAATGGCTTTTAGCATCACCGTAGTTGCCATCGTCGTACCCAAATTTAGCGAACAAGTTCCTGACGAGGATTCCTTCTTTCTCAAGTTCGCTAGCTCCGATTTGGATTCTGGTAAGCCACATTCAAAACAGAACTTTCTTTTTGAGCTATTATAATTACGTTCTTATGAAAATCAACTTGATCTTACGCAGCTGGACAGCAAAAGCCATTGATCGAAGGCCAGGTGAAATTAGTGCAGAGAACGGAGCAGGGGAACAAGTACGCGGCGAAAATCCAAGTTCCTCGAGGATTTGGGGATATTGGAGCAGTGATTGTTGAAGTGAAAGAGAACTCGAATGAGAAGTTCATCAGCTCTGTTTTTGCTGTGAACTCATCATCTGAAGTAACCTTAGCTACCTTCAGCTGCAACTCATGGGTTCAACCCAAGAATCTTATGCCTCACCACCGCAGGATCTTCTTTTCCACCAAGGTCCGTCCTTTTATTTGTTTTTTTTATTTGATAATCGATGATCTTATAGTGAAGACTCTCTACTTTTCCAATCATGATCTCCAAAATGACCAATTAAAATGTTTCTTTGGATTCACCCATCTTTGGTTAGATCTGTATTTTTAGATTCAATTCAAAATTGGTGAACAAAAAAAAAAAAACATTTTGAAGTGGCATGTTGGAGATCGCTCTCTTCTCACACATTGAAATCGAATGTGAGTAACTACGCTGGGTAGCTTATTTAACAAAACATCAACAACAAACTAAAAGATTGTAGATTTAATCTATAATGTCACCCACCTATTTTTACGAGTTTTTTTTGCATTCAAATGTGTAGTATCAGACTGTATATCTTTTAAAAATAGTCGAAATACGTATAAGCTTGTTTCGGACACTCAATAATATAAATAAACAATCAATTTGACTAATTCTCACCACCTTTAAAAATAAAATGTGAATTAATACCCTCATCACAATTGATTTTGAAATGAAATTACAAATTATATAATATATTTCACTATGATTACGAGAGTGATTATTTAACTTATGTGGTGGGGATGTGCAGTCATATTTGCCAGGGGAAACACCAGGAGGGCTATTGAAGCTAAGAGTAGAAGACCTTGAAAATCTAAGAGGTCAAAAACCAGATGGAACAGAAGATCTAGATGAACGTCAGGCGTTCGAAAGAATCTACAACTACGATGTCTACAACGACCTCGGAGATCCCGACGAGAACAAGAAATGGAAGAGGCCTGTTCTTGGTGGTTCAGAACAATACCCTTATCCTCGACGTTGTAGATCCGGCCGTCCTCGTTGTATCACAGGTATCTTTGTTGCTTGTGCTGAGAGTTTTATTAAATATTGTCCAACATCCATTACTAATATATGTATGGTGGTTGGATTTTTGTAGATCCTGCATCAGAGCAGAGGAGTGTAGGAAGTTTCTATGTTCCACGAGACGAAGATTTCTCGGAGGTGAAGAAGAAGATGTTGCCGACAGTGCCGGGGAAGAAGGATAAGTTGGGAGTTAGCCCTTTTGTGGACTTCACTGAAATTGATATGATGTTTAGAGATGGCATTGAAATGCCTCCGGCTGTTCATGAAATTCTTACGTTTGATATTTCGGCTGCACTTTCTTCGGATCAACCAGCTGCTGCTGTTGAGCCTTCCCATGTTCAACCAGCCGCTCCCGTTATTAAATTCCAACCACCCGAGGCCCTCAAGAGTTAGTACAACAACTACTACTCACATATTTATTATAATTACAAGAGTGACCCTGTTCAGTTAATCAATTATTATAAACTGTTCCACAGGAGACAAGTTCAACTGGCTCAGTGATAGTGAATTTGCAAGACAGACACTTGCTGGTCTCAACCCCTACGTTATACAGTTAGTCAAGGTGACTCACTATTTCATAATCAATTGATAACTCTACGTGTGTATAAAATAATTAACAACTTAAACAACTCAGACCTAACCAACTCAAACCTTAACGATTGAATTGGACTGGATTATAATTTCTCTAAGTTGACTTGGATTATAATTTTATTTTAGTTGATTGGTTGGTCAATTTTTTGTCTGTTCAACCCAACCTCAACTAAAAATAATATTATATATGTGCGCATGTAAGATAAACTAATATTATAGTTCTTAGCATATTAGTATTGAGTATGCCCTAACGAGATAAATATCTTGGGTTCAAGTTTAATATTATGCAATTTTAAATTATTTTATTTACATATTTGTGGCCTGCCAAGCAATAAAGAGGAAAAAGAGTTTATATAACTTCACAGCTCAATCCAACCAAATCGAAAAATATATGAGTTAGATTGGGTTGAGTTGCTGCAATACATAGAATTAGATGGTTTGACGGATTGACCACCTTCAAAGTTAGGTTGATTTAAAAATTTTATCAAACTCAATTCAATCAAGATCATGTATACTCCCTAAGTATAACTATGCATTATTGTTTAATTGACGACATATCTCTCATACTGATTTTGTCCTAATGATGAATTCAGAGTTGGCCGTTGAAGAGTGAGCTCGACCCTCAGGAATATGGACCTCAAGAATCAGCATTGACCACTGAAGTGATTCAAAAACTAATTGGAAGTAGCATCACA
>JBBMKA010040146.1:0-21874 GCA_037833695.1 Sechiopsis laciniata | reverse complement strand
CCCTTTATTTTTGTTTTAAAAAAAAAAAAAAAAAAAAAAAAAAGTACCCTATACTTTTTTTCAAAATACTTCTAACAATTATTCTTTTTTATAAAAAAAATGGTTCAATATATTTAACCAACAATACATATTTACTAAGTTGAAGTTAACTTAGGTTAAATAATCTAGTATTTATGTTAAGTTACTATCATGTAATATTTATGATTATATAATTATTCTTGTTATTATTATGGGAAGAAATTAGGTCGTATATTTAAATAGAATTAACATATAAAAATAGAACACAAATATTGAACTAAAAATATAATAATAATAATTATAATTATAATTACATTATAAAATAATAAAAAATGATTAAAAAATGTAGATACTTCCGTAAGTACACAACTTTCTTAAAATAAATGTACACAATCATTTAATTATGGAAAAACAATAATAATAATTATAATTATAATTATAAAATAATAAAAAATGATTAAAAAATGTACATACTTCAATATAGGTACACAACTTTCTTTAAATGAATTTACACAATCATTTAATTATGGTAAAACAAAAATCATTGTAAACACATCAAATTTAAAGATTGAAAATATAAATATCAGTGTAATTCGACATAGAATCTTTGTTCTTCTAAATTAATTGCTTCTAACACAAAGTATAATTTCAAGATTGACCAACCTATTTTAAAAGGAAGAGATAACTAAGAAGCGAAAGAAAATAAAATGAATCTAGTTTTTTTTTTCTTCCAATTTCTATGAAATTATACAAACATACAAAATAATATTTTTAAAAGGAAAAATAAAAGTTGATGGAGTTTTCGTTTACTCTAAACTAAAAAAACGTCTCGTAAAAAGTAAGAAATCTTCTCTATACATGCATCATTCGTTCCATCTCCTAGTATATTAGAAGCAAGTAAGTGTATGATTTGAAGGCCGAAGAACATTTGTATTGTCATGATCTTGAGATATTTGAAAATTGAAAAGCTTTCGTGAGAACAATGAATAGAGAGAAGAAAACAAAAGAAAAGGTGATCTTAAAATGGGTATTCTAGGATCAAAAAACTCATTTTTATGGGTTGAAGTTAAGAGTTACAAAACCTTTAAATTCTAAAATTTACAAAATTAATTCTTATCCATTATAAATTATAATTAATTGAAATAATTAATTTGTGAAAAAATCTTTTACACGTTATTTAGGTATACTTATTATTATTCATTTTGTTGTTTATTAAAAAAACATTAATTGGTTTTTTAAGAAGCCATTTTCACATATATTTAATTTTTTTTATTACATACGTTGGCAGTTTAGTATTTTAAGTAACAAAAATAAATTTAAATAGAATAATATATTTGTAATTTAAAGTGTGACTTGAAGGTAAAATCGTCCAAAAATGATTCTTCCCTCAAACCACACTTTAAGGTAATATGATATGATAAAAAGATGCCAAATTTGGTAAAGTGTTATGCTAAGTTTTAGAAAATTTGTCATGGTAGCGTGTAATTCAATATATAAGAACAATTTTTTAATGCTAAAACAAGTTGATTTCCGCGGGTATTTAACATGTATTTTCGACCTAGAGAATATATATTCTAATACCCAATCCTAGGCTTTTTTTATTTTTTTATTTTTATTTTTAATAACTTGAACTTCTATTAATCAAAATTAAGCATGCTAGTCTTCTACATAAAAAATCTTATTTGAGACAACATTTAAAATTTAGAGAAATCGTTTCTCCATAAAACAAGCAATTCAGATAAATTCGACCAAACTAAATCCCGTGTCAATGTATTAAACTTGCTATAACATGCGTATGCATGACTTATTAGAATTTTCTATTTATTGTTAATTAGATTACTAATAAATGCAACAAAGTGTTTGGATGAAGAGTTAAAAATTGAGAGTTTGTAGCCAAAAATTCGTTTGGATGTAGTTTTTTTTTATAAGAGTTCGAGCCAAAACGTTGCTAAATTTAAAATTAGTAGTTAAAAAAGAATGATTAAAAATTAGTAATTAAAAATAAGTTATTTTGATTGATTAGAAATGAGTGGTAAGTTATATTGAATAGTTATAAATAAACGATTAGAAATGAGTAATTAAAAATGTAAAGTTATTTTTAGTAGTAAAAATGAAGAGTTATTTTGAGTAGTTACAAAAACTCGTTTGGATGTAGTTTTTCAAAAAAGAGTTAGCAAATTCTCAATTTAAATCTTTTTTAAATGTCTAATAAACTATAATTTATGTCAAATAAAAGAAAATCAATTTATGTCTAATAAACTATAATTTTTTAATAAAAATTAGAAATTAAATTTTGAATTTTGAATTTATAAAAAAAAAAAAAAAAAAAGAATAAAGAATTCGAACAAATGATCGAGAATTCAAACTCTTCACTATAATTTTAAAACACACACCCCCAAACAATTGTTAACTTCAAATCGATTAATTAAATAAACAGAATATAATAATAATATTGCATTGATGAATAGAAAATGATAGAGACCTTTTTGTTTGTATACTCAAAATTTTTAAAGTTATCCTTTTATCAGATGCTTTTTCACCATATAAATCATTATTATAATATGATAACCTCTTGGTAATCAAAGACTAATCATATTCACTATTATATATTGTTAGTGTACATTTATTTTTAAAATATATTGTCAGTGTACATATAAATAAAGAAAAACATGTGTATATATGTATATGTTGTTGATCCTTGTTGCAATTCCACTTTCAGTAAAATATGTATTTTCTTAGAAATGTCGTGTACATTTTTTTTTTAAACAAACAAATCTCATTCAACCACCTTCATATAATTCAATACAGTCATTCTCCACCATAGAGACTATAATAAAGGTAAGAGTCTTCCTCCAAAAATCAAGGCTTTACTCCCAATAAGAGGAAAAGACCAACCAACAAAAACAGTTCATAAAATCCAATTTGGCAAGACCCATCAACTATCCTATTACAAATTTTATTATAGTGGAAAATTCTAACAATTCCTAACTTAGCAATCAACCAATTAATATCAACAACCACATTGTTAGACTTATAACGGTCTAGGGAGTCATTTGAAATAGATCGAATAACTTATGAAGCTTCAGACTCCACAAAAATCGGGAGAGCATAAGAATCTTACCCTAAAAAATATGCTTGGAACCTTTCTTGATTGGAGTCCCCTCCAAAAACTTAATAGATAAGTCCTTGAAACCTGACCTCCACTAAGGTAGCTTTGGAATGCTTCTCCAATCACGAACATTCCAACTAATCTCACCTTCCTCTTTTATAGGGTTGAAAGAACCATCAACATTCAATGCAACACCTCATGCCCAGGAATCGGACTAGGGTTTGGAATATGGACTTGGCCCTTATGGGCATCGACATTTTCAAGCATCCCCTTACGACCCGATCACATTACCAACTAACCTTTAAATGCTTCTAAACTTGAAGACTGTCCCACATATCAATACAGGTCTTTTCAACATGTTTGTCCTCACACAAATGCTTCCTAAGAAAATTCTCAAGAGATCACTCAACTTAGGACTACTCCAAGTTAAGTCTTATGATTGAGCCATCGAAAAGGAAGGTATACATTATTGGTAAAGATAGTACAAATGAATTATTTTAAGCATTTCTTAACCATGACCTTCATATCCCAATGATCCTCTCATTCATATGTGAACTCGATCCATTCATGTACCCCTCCTAAATTCGACGTCACATGCCCACTAACTTCTACTTTGGTTCGTCCCTGAACCACATCTTACTGGAAAAGGTTTCACTCTAATATCATTTGTAACACCCCCAACCTAAGATTCATACCAGGATTTGAAATCTGGACTTGGTCCTATGGACAACGACATTCTCATGCATCCCCTATGACCCGACCATGTTATCTACTAGCCTTTAAGCACTTCTAAGAAGTGAAGATTGTCCCCACAGACCAATACAACCCTTTATTAAAGGCTGGTAGGTAACGTGGTCGGGTCGGCCAAGCTAGGGATAGAACCAATAATGCGGGCAGATAAAATCGATAACCTGAGTAGGCAGATGCGAGTTTCATTCTGAAAACCTCATAACGAGCACGTTGGATACGTGGCACGCAAACTCCCATCCTGTCTCAAATCACATTCTGTGAATCGAAAGGGGAAGCCTACCATTAGCTCCGATCCTTTATTTAAGAACCTTCCCTTGCTTCATGCTCGACCATAGAGATAAGAGTTTGCTCTGGATTGAGCAAAGGAATGGAAGCAAATATTAATCATTCTACCATTTCTCACATACCTCTTCTTAAAAAGGTTTCCTCCCATAGTATATTTCTCCACCTTTCAATAAAAATTTAAAAAAAAAAATTGACATAACTTTTTAAATTTGGAAATGTGAGAAAAGAGATAACATAAGTGACCTTCTTTTTGCCGAAAGAAGCGTAGTTATAGTGATATCATATACGACCTAATAATCATGTAGTTACATGTTCGAATCTCTCTTTTCAAATATTATAGGATAAAAAAAAAGTACCATTCTTTTCATTAAGGGAAATTTGTATCAGTATTACTGTTTTGAACTTTAAAAAAACATTATGCAAATGAATTCAATAATATTATGAACGATCAATTCAAACTCATAACGTTTCAAATGAGATAGTAATTGATATATATATATAGAGAGAGAGAGAGGTGAGGGCAAAAACGTCCTTTGATGAAAATTATTAGGAATTTGGGTTTGTTTGAATAATAAGTTGGGTTTGATGGAAGCAACGTCTGGCTAAAGATGAATGAGATCGCTAGATTTTGATCCAACTGAAAAAGACTGATCCGAAAGCGAGCCTCAGAAAAATTCTCCACTTGTTTTTTCCATTTCCAGTTCCACCGGCACCAAACTCCGTTTCTGCTTCACCAATTCTCTCCTCAGATTCTCCTCTTTCTCTTTCACTTTTCTGCAACTTCCTTCTTTGATTCTCGTCGCCGGAGGTAAATTCTCTCTCTCTCTCTCTCTCTCTCTCTCTCTGTATGTTCTTCGTTTCTTCATGCTTTGATTCTGATCATATGTTTATTTTGACGCTGTTGAATCGATTCTTCACTTGCCTCAAGTGTTTCTTTCTGTCTTTTCTGCTACTTTCTCTGGAAATGTTTGGAAAGTCAACCGTGTAGTGTAATGGTGAACTTGATGAGAGTTTATTGATTTCCTTGTTATGTTTGTTTGTTTGTTTTTTTTTTTTTGTTTTCTTGAGAATTAATCATCGGATTTGGATTAGCCTTGTGCTCGTGGATTCTAGCATCGGAATATCTGAAAGTAGGATTTGGTTTCTGTTTGCCGCTTGATTTTTGGTTTATCAAAACTATGTAAAGAGAATGAACTTGATGATTTTGTGTGTTTGCGACATTTGTTTATGAAATTTTGCTTTGAAGATGGTGCCAGATCTTATTTTCTTTTCTTTATAGGTTAGCCAGAGTTCAATCGGCGCACAGTCGTCGTGTTCAACGCATTCTCTTTTGATTCGTACTTTTTGGTTTACACTGTTCCCCTTTTTACACCGACTTTTTTTTTGTTCTTTGCTTTCTTACTAACTATGAATCTTATTATTCTCAAGTCTGTCATGAAAACTAGCGAATATATTATCCTGCTCTCGTGTGCTTGATTCTGTTCATATTTTGATTTTATCGATATGGAATATTTAGTTGATTTCAATCATCTTATTGGTAGACTTTGTTTCGGATTCGTGCTAATTGCTAATAAGTCTCTTATTCTGCTGTTAATAGATCAAAGAACGAAAGTTGGAGTCAATAATTTTCTTCCTACATTGAACGTTCTTTCTACGATCCCCTGTGTTTCTTGCGGATGAAGTGCGTTGATACTTAATATATTGTAGTAAGAAACAGACTCCTTTGGGCATTATGCATGTCTGGCCCTGAGGCCATTGCTGAAAGCGTGGAAGGGGCACTTTCTTCTGCCGAGAGAACAAAATCTCTTGATGCCATTTCTAGCAAAGACTTGGCATCTGCGATAAACAATGGTGAAAATGTTCATACCTCTGAGTCCGCTCGCTTCAGAGTTGGGGAGCTATTGCTTGTCAATGGGGAATTGTATTCTGGGTCTCTTCTTGGTAACATCCCTGAGGGCTCAGGGAAATATGTTTGGTCAGATGGGTGTATATATGAGGGTGAGTGGAGAAGGGGGATGAGGCAAGGGAATGGGAAAATTCGTTTTCCTTCTGGAGCAGTTTATGAAGGTGAATTTTCAGGTGGTTATATGCATGGAACAGGAACATACATCGGTCCTGATAATTTAACTTTTAAGGGACGATGGAAATTAAATTTAAAACATGGTTTAGGCTATCAAGTCTATCCGAATGGAGATATTTTTGAAGGCTCTTGGATCCAGGGAACACCTGAAGGGCCCGGTAAGTATACGTGGGGTAATGGAAATGTTTATTTGGGGAACATGAAAGCAGGGGCGATGTCAGGGAAAGGAACCCTTACTTGGATAAATGGCGACTCATTTGAAGGAAACTGGTTGAGTGGCATGATGCATGGCTACGGGGTATACATGTGGAGTGATGGAGGCTTCTATGTGGGGACATGGACTAGCGGCCTGAAAGATGGAAAAGGGTCATTATATCCGAAAGGAAGTCGCCTTCCAGCAGTTCAAGAAATTTACCTGAAGGCTTTGCGAAAAAGAGGGTTGTTACCTGATTTAAGAAAGCAGAATCAGGCACACATTCATAATGCTAAATCAGGGGATATGGGAAATTTTAAGGTTGGTGAGAACCAACAATCCTCTCGTGTTTCATCCGATAATCTCTCAAAGGGTAGTTTGTTAAATCTAGAACAGTACCGCACTAAAAATCTTTCCATAGAAAGGCGCTGGAGTCTTGAGGTATCAATTGAAAAAGTACTTGGACATGATTCTTCTTCAGGGCTATCGGAATATGAAATGGGTGGGAATGATGTAGATACAAAAGTCCCAATTTTGGAACGCGAGTATATGCAAGGTGTACTTATTAGTGAACTTGTTATAGATCCTAGTTTTTCCTCCCCATCATCAAGAAGGGCGAGAAGAAGACATAAAAAGCTGGTCAAAGAGGTTAATAAACCAGGTGAAATGATCATTAAAGGTCATAGGAGTTACGATTTGATGCTCAGCTTACAACTTGGAATTAGGTATGCTCATTTAGCTACATTAAAATTTTTTTTTTGCATTGTGTTCCTTTTAAATTATTCATTCTTTTAATCTATGTTTATTGCGTGTGCGTGGATTTTTATAATTATATTATATTAACCTATTTCCTATTAGTCTTATGGAATTAATAATCACGAGTATTGTTTAGATTTAGACAGACCATCTTAGAAATAATATTATCAGGGAAAACGTATGAATCAAGAAGGGGTGATACTTTCTAGTATACTTTCATTCTTGCTCTCTTAGTCTTGGTTTGCTTGGAAGCTACTACTGTCTTATTCATGACCGTTAAGATGAATTTTTCTATCTATGATAGCTAAGAAATAGGCATTGTATGGTCTTTATCACTTTAACAATTTTGAGAAGTTAGTGGTAAACATAATTAGAATGTGGTCAGATATACTGTAGGAAAAATTACACCCATACAAAGGCGAGAAGTCAGGAGTTCAGACTTTGGTCCTCGAGCAAGCTTTTGGATGAATTTCCCTAAAGAAGGTTCCCAGTTGACTCCACCGCATCAATCAGAAGATTTTAAATGGAAAGATTATTGTCCAATGGTCTTCAGGTTAGATGCTAGTCTTTACAACATTTAGGGTTGTTAGCAGTTAGCAGTAGCACAATCTCCATTCATACATTGATTCATTTATTTGTGCAGAGCCATTGCGCAATGCATTTTTCTAGATACCTTCATTCGTTGATTCATTTCATATATGTCAAGTTGTGGGATGGAATGTATATTCATATGAAAAGATTCTTTCAGGATTGTTCTTCTAGAATGTTTAGTTTGCCATGTTTCAAATTGAACTTTTTTAATCTCTTTTCTTATGATTATGAACGGGAGGATCTATATTTTAAATATGCAATTGAATGAAAATTATTTATGAAAGATGCTCTTTTATTTAGTTCTTTCTGTCAGCATAATTTTCTTACATCCTTGTTAATGCTGTTCTTTTTCTTTATGCGGATGATCAATGTTTTGTTAAATTCTGTCTAGGAGATTGTATTTGATTAGTCCCTTAGTTTCGTTGTGCAACCTGTCGTGTATTTACTAAGGTTGCTGGAAAGAAAAACTGTAGTTCTCTAAAGGAAGAGACGGGCACAATAATATTGGAATACATTCTTCATCTGCATCCTCTTGATTCTTGCCCATTCGTTTTAGGAACCTGAGGGAGATGTTTAAGATTGATGCTGCTGACTACATGATGTCCATCTGCGGAAATGATGCTCTTAGAGAGCTTTCTTCACCTGGGAAGAGTGGTAGTGTCTTCTTTCTGTCCCAAGATGATCGTTTCATGATTAAAACACTCCGAAAATCAGAAGTTAAGGTGTGTTCATCTCTACTTCACCCTGCATGCAGTAATTAAATTTTCATAAAAGTTGTAAATTTCTCTAAGCAACTTTTGCATGGCACACAGACATTGGTTTTCTTTTCCTTCCAAACTCTTTCAAAATCAATACCGTCATCCTGGAAATTACGCACTGGCTAACTTCACGAACATTATTTTTAATCTTCTGACAATCCTTTCCTGGCTCTTCTGCTCAAATGAATACTTGAATTAACCATATGAGGTTGCAGAGTTGATCAATTTATTATCCTGAACTCAAGGGATTATTTTTACCTCATTTTGGCCTTGGAACCTTTTTAGTTTGATATTTTTCTTTTTGTTGCTTGTGCTGTCACTAGTTGTGTTGGGCATGCCATGATAGGAAAAAAAACCCTATAGCCCGGCCACCCATATATTTCAGTTCTGGGCTGATTTTGTCATAGGTATATCAAAACTCTTAGTTCTTGTATAGCTTGTAAAGCTTTCAAATTTTAGCAATAATTATCTATGGATGGAAATACCTTAGCAACATAAGGTTTTTTTCCCCTTTAAAAAAGCATCCAGAGATATAAACAGTTGCGAGAACTAGAAGATTAAGATGTACTTTCTTATAGCTTAATTTTAATATGGAAGTGGTTTGTTATTAACTAATCTTCGTTACTGCTAATTAATATGTACAATAATCACAGCTGTTTCATAACTTGCGGGTTTGTATATGAGAATTCAAGTCTTGGTTGTACCTTTTTTTTCCTTTATGCAAGTTTTTGAAAGGAAAAAAATTGAGACTCAATTTGAACTATGAGAAGCATTTATTGGGTTTAGAAAATGTAGTGCTGTATTTTAACAATGTAGGTGTCTCATTTTTCTGTTGGATGATACTATTAGTTATGTTTGTTTATACATGCATGCAAATTTCCTTTGATTGAGATGCATTTATAAGATGCAGATCAAAGAGTAATCCATTAGTGTTGAATGAAATATACTACTTGAGTTTTGAGTTCACGAAAGTACCACAACCTCATCACGTGCTTTTAGAAAGGGAAAGAGAAAAACTATTATGCTGAATAGTCCTTATGGTTCTCTAGCTTTTATTAACAAAGTACGACGGATTCAACTACTTGTGTATTTTCTGTGTTTTTATTCTTCTATGTGCAAATAACACACCTATGTATGTTCTGCTGCAGGTTCTTCTGCGGATGCTTCCAGATTATCATCATCATGTGAGGTCATATGACAATACACTTATAACAAAGTTTTTTGGTCTTCATAGAATCAAACCATCCAGCGGGCAAAAGGTATTAAGCACGGAAACTTGAAGCTTTTGTCCTTGCTTTGGCTTTCTTTGGTTCTTCCACATATGATGTGTTCCACATGTTCGCATGCCCTAAAATATTGTTAGTAAATTATAATATTGGTAAACCGTATGCGATTTCTTACCTTATAGTTACCGTGTGATTTTTAGTATTATTCTTCAAACTTTCTTTGTACCTCAAGCTGTTGAGTAACAACTTCAAACAACTAATGTTCATCATTTAACACCTATTTTTGTGCAGTTTCGCTTTGTAGTAATGGGAAATATGTTCTGCACAGAGTTAAGAATTCATCGTAGATTTGATTTGAAGGGTTCGTCCCTTGGACGTTCAGCAGATAAAGTTGAAATAGATGAAAGCACTATACTCAAGGATTTAGATTTAAACTACTCCTTTTATTTGGAGCCTACTTGGCGAGAGGCTTTATTAAAGTAAGTCGTTCGTAAATTATTCTCTATCTCTTTTAAGGCTATTCAAATCTGAGAACATACTAGGCCCTACATTAGTATGTCATAGAATTTGCCTTTTCTTGGCTATACGTTTGACACAGAGCAGCACCTGGATTGAATGTGCTAGCCACGGAACAACCACTGCTGAACAAGCATTTTTCAACATTGAAAGACGCACGCACACATATATACACACACGTCGTATTCATACATCATATATTCTTTTCGATACAGGCAGATCGAGATTGACAGTAAATTCCTAGAAGTGCAGAATATCATGGACTATAGCCTATTGTTGGGTGTGCATTATCGTGCCCCACAGCAGCTGCAGTCCCACATCCATAGGAGCATGAGGACTGATGGATTGGGAATTCTTGCGGAGGATGGTGAGCATGAGAACATCTTTATCTTTTCATAGTTCTAGTTATCGTGTCCCCCAAGGGGTGGCACAAGTGGTTGAAAACTTGGGCTTTGAAGGTGTGCTCCCCTCAAGGTCCCAGGTTCGAGACTCACCTGTGACATTAATTTGTAGGCATCTCCCGTGTCTCAATTCCTTCGATGTTGCTTGGTGCCTGGCCTAGGGACGGGCGTGGTTACTCCGGGTATTGTGGAGCGAAACTTCGATTTCCCTATTTCAAAAAAAAAAAATATATATATATATAGTTCTAGTTATCGTCAATAATCGATCAAGCTTCAAATTTTAAAAGGATATAATTCATACAGAATAGGCTAGGCTAAATAAATATAGTTATGAATGTGAAGCTCTACATTTTGGAGTTTTATCATTCTATTTTCCAGTATAATGCTGAGTAAGCAAGTTTGATGGACTAAGATAGTTTTCAAAGTTCAACAGCAAATTACTTTTCATTTTCGCATGAAATTATGAATATTAAAGAAAATCGAATTTTCTGTTCTTATGGACCTAACTGGAAAATTATCTTCAATTATTTTTCATATCCAGCATAACGTGTACCATTCTTATCTCCACTAGCTGGCTATTGTTATGACTTATGCTATGACTTTGACTTGAACATGAAGAAGAAGATAATCAAACAAATAGACGAATCCAGTGTATTCGAGAGCTCCTATTTACCAATATGACAGGCTGCCTCCTTCCAACCTCCCTTACATTATTTATACCCACAAGGACCTTCCTCCCCAAGAAACACCTCACTAGGACATTAACCCATTGTTCCTATCCAAAATACCTAAATTACCCCTTCTAGAACATATAGTAGTATTTGGGTTCTTACACATTCATTCGAGTATAATTTTGTGTGCCAACAGCGTTGATTTGTATTTTATTTTATTTGATTTGAATTAATGGCAGATCCTTTCGAGGAGGATATATCAACCTACCCACAAGGCCTTGTTTTAGTACCTCGCATAGACGATAATAGTGTTGTTGTTGGCCCCCATATCCGAGGCAGCCGTTTGCGAGCATCGTCTGCTGCTGGGAATGGGGAAGTGGATCTTCTGTTGCCTGGCACTGCAAGGTATTTTCTTTTTCAACCCCTTCAAAGTTCTCAATCTGTCTGATTATAACTATTGATTGTAAAAATCATGTTTAAAAGAAGGTTCTGGTTTATTAATTTTTATTCACTGCTCTTCTTGCAATTACTGGTATTAAGCAGTATCTATGAAAAAGAATTCTTATTGAGAAAACCGTTTTCACATTCAATTATGCAGACTCCAAATCCAATTGGGAGTGAACATGCCAGCAAGAGCAGAGCAAATTCCAGGAAAAGAAGAAAAGCAAATGTTTCACGAGGCGTACGACGTCGTTCTATATCTGGGTATTATCGACATTCTACAAGAGTACAACATGAGCAAGAAGATTGAACATGCATACAAATCTATTCAATTTGATTCCTTGTCCATCTCTGCTGTTGATCCTACATTCTATTCCCAACGTTTTCTTGAGTTCATTTTCCAGAGAGTGTTCCCGCGAAATGCTCTAGCAGGTTGAGAAATGTGGCATCCATATGCAAAAGTCCTTTCAATTCAATTCTTTGGCTGTTCATTGAAGTTTTCCTGCTACAAAAGGATGCATATTGAGCATTCAGTTTGGAATTTGTGGAGGATGGTGGCTGAAAAATTGTTTTCCATTCTCAGGCGTTTGCTTGTGGATTATTTTAATACTGTTTTCCACGTCCTAACATCAACTTTTGCAGTCCTTTTTTACAGTTTTAATTTATAATTACATTTGAATAATACTCAATTTATCATAATCAAGAGATTTATCATAATCAAACGCTTTTTCATTTTACATTTGAACAATACTCAATTTTGATGCTTGTGATTACATCATTGTTAATGATATAAAAAAATGTTGATAAGAATGATAATTAGATTAACTTTAGATTCCAAGAAATTGATGATGTTATTTTGGTAATGACATGAATTTTATTTTTCGAGGACAATAAGTAATATAAATATATAATTCAAAAGATCAACAAAGGACTTAAATCTCCCTAAAATATCTGTTTATTTTTTTAGTTAAATCTTTTGATTTACTCTTGAGTAAGTTGCTTTGACCTCAAATTTTGGTCATTTTTCTATACACGCCTTTTAAATAATAAAATCATCCAAAGCATTTTTTTTAATTCAACAGTATTTAGTACTAGAGATTAAAACTTCCATATCAGTTGAGCTTGTTGGTAATTTATGGAAGCGTTTTAAATGATCTTTTTCAATGTTATTCTATACTCTGTATCGGTCAGCTGGAATATCCAATCTTCATAGTTTACGAGAATTATCAAATGTTCAAGCGTTGTTGGAGCATAGAAAAGGGCAAACGCCAATTAAGGACGCCAAACATTTACCATGAAAACAAAGACAATTAACAACAAGATTCCTTTACTTCGCCTGAAAATATTCTACATCCCAAAATATGATCATACAACGGCAAAAACTGCTTCAAACTTCACTGATGAGGCCAACAATAAGTCCAACTGCACGTCCAGTACCAAATTGTATCCCCAGACCTTGCTACTTTAACTGATGTCCTGTGGCCTATCCCATATTTGGTGGCAGTGGTGGTGGCGGCGGTTGACGGAGACCCATGCCTGAGAAGCCCTGTGGAGGCAGTGGCATGGGAGGTCTATTCACCTGAGCACCAAGAGTGAAGTTCGCCATTGTGTTATTACCAACTGGTGGCGGTGGAGGAACGGGCGGAGCCCCACCAGGAGGCATTGGCCTAGGAGGACCATTTGCCATTACGGAAGGGGGAGGCGGCAAGGATCCAGGCATTGGGGGAGGAGGTACTCTTGGTGGTGCTCCGTGCTGTGGTGGAGGCGGCGGCGGTGGAGCTTGCGGCAGAGCACCAGATGGCACCGTTCCATTCGCTGCAGGCACGGTTTGTGGCTTGGATTTGAAATATAACTGCAACTGCAGATTTCGTGAAGCAGGTTAGAGGAGTTGGACACCAAAAACGAAAGAGTACAACGGTAAGTCATACCGGCATTAATAACAATAACCTACAACCAGGTAGAAATTTAGAAGCCACTCAAGGTTTGTTCGTTGCAAGGTTAAACTTTTTAAATAAGCTAGTCAAGCATCTGCATACACGGCCCCAAAAGCCAAGATGCAATCTAGTCAATCAATAATTGAAACGAATAGCAAGAATTACAACCAAGACAAGCTACAATAGAGGGGTACAATAATATTTTTTTTTGATAAACTAACCGGGAATCAAACTTCGCCCAACTATATATCTGGGGCACCTGCGTCTGTCTCAAGGACCAAACTCGAAAGATAAAAATATTTTATAATTAAACTCACTTCTGGGTCAACGAGACCATCCCTTGTAGACAGACCAGTACAATAACTAAGTAGTTTCAAGCCAAAAAAGTAAACATTCATTGAAAAGTTAAAGATCAGCAGTAAAGTTATTCCTAAGAAAGATACAGCTGAACTGTATGCAGTGGGCTAAGAGGTTGTCGAATGAATAAGAAAAAGTATTCTAACAAATTGTAAGAAGAAAAGGAAAAGAGGCAACCCGTGAACATTTTTGAGTCCGGATCCCAGTTTGAGAAGAACTTTGGTGTCGATTTGTCAATCTCTGTGCTTGGAACCGAAAATGCATACAAGTAAAGATATTTCGGAATTTATGAGATAAATGAAAGATCAACAGCTTTTATGAATAGCATGACTTAAATACCTTGAATGCAATTATCTCATACGGCTCTGCTGCAAACAGAAGATATTGGTAACTTTTATCAAAAGGTTGCACCCGCTGAATATAGTAACAAGAAAGACAGTATAATTGGCTCTTAAAGAAGATTCCATGTTAGAAGTAATAAAAGGAAATATCACATTTCTAGAAGCATACGAACTATAAGACTTGGATACAATTCGATAAATATAAGAACCTGCTCATAAGAGGACATTCGGCTTTGCTAGGTCTTCAATTTCTGGATATTCAATCTGCATGATGTAAGTGTAACATGTCAATAAAGTAATCATACAGTGGAGTGATATTCCAAGACATCATCTTCAACAGATACTATACTACAGAAGTCTGTCATATGAACTACAAAGCCATACCTGGAAAAGCAAAGATCTCTGCTTTGTCTCAGAATCAAATTGCTTTGTAACTCTATAACCAGGCCTTCCAATTTTAACTGAATGGATGCCAGAAAAGGAGCTTATTAACACATACTTTATTATGAAGTACATTACAAAAAATAAGGAACACATCCAATTATGATTGTAACCAACATATCACCAAGTAAGACTGCAACCAATACATCAAAATTTCAAAACTACTTTGAAACACTGGCCATTACAACTACAGATTCTTGTTTGACTTAAAAGCATGTATCTTAATTTCACTGTTCCTAGTGTCCTAGCAAGCTATCGCGTGCCAATAAGGGCAATAGTTCCGCAACATTATTGTGTACCGATAAAGCAAAATGTCAAGGGTTTGAATCCCTCTCCCAATTGTTGAATTAAAAAGAAAAAAAAGGAAGCTATCACGCTTAAGTTATAAATGAACAGACAGGATCATTATGTCATTATAGCTCTAAGTAGCAGAATAAATGGTAAATGAAGAGCATGATCAATCCAGTTGTAAAGGGTGAAAAATGCAAAATTCTTTTCATAATCATATCAATCCCCATTTCTCACTATCATGTAGCTTGTCAATCACCCTCAGAAAGATTACAAGCAAACAAGCAACAATAAAATCATGGTTGAACTTCATATTCAAAATTAATGTGGAAAAGGTTACCAGTTTTGCGAACAGAAACCTTCCTCTTGTGGGGTTGAGGTTGAGCCGCTTCCCCTGCGTGTGAGCCAAGTAATTTCCCTCATTGTTGTGAAGAGTCAAGCAAAGCTTACACTCATAACTACAACAACAATATAATTCAACTCAAAATTGTCCAAATAACAGATAGAATTGAGAAGAAAAGACCTTCCAAGATGATTGCGCATGAAGTAGGGATCCTTGGCGAGATCGATGGTCTCGAGAGCAAGCCGTCGAAGACGCTCTCCCCGATCAATAGCTTCATTCTGTGCAGAGGCTGCTCCGCCGCTTCCCGGCTTCGACCCCCACTCTCTGTCCATCGTCGCCGAACTCCGGCGTTGCTTCCGGCGATCTAAAAACCCACCGTTTATCGAAATGAAAATTTTGTACGGTCTGAAATCTGAATGACCGCTCATGGGCTAAGGCCCATATTCGCTTTTGCGTGACTGGCCCAATAATAAAGTATCCCGTTGGCTTTTTATTTTTTATTTTTTTAATTTTATTAGACAAATCTGAAAATTAATTATAAATTAAGGCATTTTTAAAAAAATTAATTATGGTCATACTTCTTATAATTTTGATATTAATGAATATTTATAATATATAATACATGTACTAATGAGTATTTGAGAAGAGTGAATCTACTGTAATTTCTATTTTTTTTCTTTTTTTATTATTATTATTATTTTTATAATATCTCAACTCTTTTTAATTCAATAACATTTGAAGTTGGGATTTGAAATTTATAAATTATTGATTACTCAATCAATTATATATGATGTAACTTAGAGTTATGTAAGTTCTAATCTGTTTTTGTAAAATGAAACATTGATAAAATTATTCAAGTTAAGTTACGATCTCAACTTTATTATTCTTATGTGAAAGTGGGATGAATTCAGTTGTAATTGACTTTTATTCTCAAAATTTATAGGTTCAAATTCTTACACCATAACTATTGTTCTTACATACATTTAATAAATATTACATAGATGTTTCAACTTCTATGTCTAATAAGTCTATAAATTTTTTTAATACCGAATAAGTATTTAAACGTAAGAACTATCTTATAAGTAAGCTCATTTTAACTTTTGTTTTCATAGGTCTCTAACATATTAATTTCTTTAAAATTAAATGTATAAAAATTGAACTTTTTTATTAAATAGCATCCAAAATTGAGTTTAGTAAAACGGAGAATTTTAAAAATAACAAATAGAGTCTTTAGACTAGTCAGCGCATAATTGATTCATAAAAAGGGTTAATGGTGTAATTATTTCATAATATTAATTTAACACCAATGTCACGAGTTTGATTCTTAAAATTGGTATTTAGTTGTCACTTAATTATAGAGGTGTGACGGTAAAAGTAGTATTTATAAGAGAATAAAGTTCTTTTAAAATTCAAAGTAAGATAAGTATAACAGTTATTTGCATGTAACTTTTACTAAAAGATTATAGAAAAAAAAAAAAAAAAAACATTGCTGGTTCGTATCTCACACAAAAAATTATTGATGTCATCTTTAGAAAAAACTTTATTTGTCCTTTAATAAATATTTATTTTTGCTAATAAACACATTTTTGGAGAATAATAATTTACTATGTTCTATGCCACGTGGTTACACGAGAATTGCCAGAATTTGTCCCTGATTATTAATTTCCATGCGGACTTGTCTTTTTGCTCACATTTTAAGATTTAAACCTCACATAATTATTCCTAAAACAATTGAGAACATAATTAATTAATTTTTCCTTGATATCTGCTATATAAATATATGTCCCTACCCCTCATATCATTTCACAAAATGGATGCATGCCAAAACTCCAAATCTGACTTTTGTATTGTATGTTTAACTCGATATATATTTGCTCTTTTGAATTTAGCCGTTTGATTCTCCATATTCTATATAATTATTTAATACAAAAAAAAGCAAGTGATGAGACATTATTATTTTTTATGATCTATAATGATTTGATTTGTATATTTAATAACTTTTTAACGTTCATACTTAAATACTTCTACTTAAAATGGTTGATGTCAAAATTTGGTCTTCAAAATCAACGGTGAATTTGTATTGAATAGAGACGAATTACCAACAAAACAAAGAGAAACTGAACACTGGTGTGGTGTGAGCCATGCCGCCTCCGATGCCTAAGTCAGTTTAGGTCAAAAGATGTAGATAGGGTCAAATTTAAGGTTTCAGAATAACTTACCTTTGTTAGGTTCTCAATTGAAAACCTTTCCATGTAGCTCTAGGGGCCTGACACCGGGAGACATCGAAGGAATGGAGACATGTAAGGTGTCTACAAATTAATGTCACAGGTGAGTCTCGAACCTTTGAGACCTTGAGAGGAGCACACATTCAAAGTCCAAGTTTTCAACGAACTCTGCCATCCCTTGGGGACATTTTTGGGTCTAATCTCTTGCAATTGAGCTCGTGAGTTTATTAGTTTTTTAACACGAATTTCACCTATAACAAATGGAATAAGTGTATGCCCACCAATAAAAGATTATAGATTCAAATCTCTCCCTCAATCATATGTTGAACTAAATAAAATTATATTTAAGAGGAACAAAAAACACCATTAACATAAATTATTGATAATAACTAGACATTATATCATCGACAAAATTTGAGAGGTTTATCCATTACAAACTACTTCTATATACATGTTGAACTAGAAAAAGAAACGATAATTCAATTCAACATCATGGTCAAGGGTTTGATCTTGGAAATCGCTATTTGACTCTCATTTATTTGAAAGTAATAGCACCTTCTATATAAAGTTTGTGATCTCTCTTCCGCAATTTGTACTAAAACAAACGATAATATCTACAAATAAAATAAAATAAAATAAAAATTTTAACAATTACATTTCAAAACTAATTAAATATTAAAAGAAGTATCTAATATCTATTTAGCTTACATGAGATTAAACTTTTTTTAATTTAGTTCGGAGGAAAATAAATTGGTAGTATTTTGGTTGATAAAATATATCTTTAGTCCAGTTATAGTCCAGTTACACTTAAACAATATTGGACTAAGTAAGATTGTTTTTTTTAAAAAAAAAAGAAAAGCTTGGAAGATGTAAAAGATCATAGGCATGGACCAAGCACCTAGGTTTAGTTGGGTAAAGAATGTTATATCAAAATGATACAAAAGGCTTAAGACCATTCATCATTATCTTACTTAATGATGAATTGATTCCAACTAGACAGATGAGACTTGGCTTGCTTTGATTTTAGGTGTCTAAAATGGTCCACTCTGACCATAAAACACACATGATTTTTATTTTGTTTTTTGGCTAAACATGGAACATAATGTAATCTCAATTATGGTTGTTATTTCTCATGTTTGTTTGGGACATTGACAACAACACATTCATAATGTTTTCACTTTTCAAGAATTCTTTGTTGCTATTAGAAACCATCTATTTCATTTTGTTTTGGTCTACCAAGTTTAAGTAAGATGGGGCTTTCAAATCTTTAATATATTTTTTTTATTTAATTTTAAGAAAATGTGCTGATTTTTTTCCTTTTTTTTTTTTTTGAAATCGCTGATTTTTTTCATTGATTCTCTACTATTGATTATTATTATTATTTTTTTTTTTTTAACAAGCATTCAAGTTTAAACAAGTTTTTTTTTTAGATTTCGAAATTTGGATGAAATTTTTTAAACATAGATAAAAAGTGGATGATGTAATAAAGAAATCTATAAATAAAATTAATATTTATAGATATAATTTTAAAAAAATAAAATTTATCAAATGAAATCTGATGTTTCATTTGCATTCTAAACCTAAATCCAAGTTTACCATCTATGAGAAGTTCTTCTTCATTTGCAGAGGACTCGTACATAATATCCAATATGGAAAAATTGAAGATGCAGAAAATCTAAATTATTTAGCCAAAGTTTGACTTAAAGAATCACACTCAACGACCAAAGTTTCAAGAAGTTGATCATTCCTTTCACCTTTTAGATCATAGTTTTCAAAGTCTACCCCTCAAAGGAAAGAATTAGAAGACAAATTTTAAATTTTATAATATACCAACAAATCAAATCTTTATCGTTTAGATCAAAGTTTTCAAAGTTTACATCTCAAAAGAAAGAATTAGAAGACATATTTTATAATATATCAAATCGATAGAAGATCAAGTTTATTTTCTATATATCTATAGGAATCACGTGTGAACATATACCTAAAAAAAAGTAGTCAAACAACAAAACAATTCTCTTTTTTTTTTAAAAAAAAGCAATTCTAGTTACATGATATGGATTAAAAAAAGACACAATAAAAATAGTGTCTACTTGTTTACTTTCTTCTTCCACTCATGAAAAACAGAATCACTATTCTGTTAGCAATTTAATCTCAAAATACAAATATGCCCGATAAGAGATCAATAAAAAAGGTAAAACATAAATGAGTAAATAAAGAAGGAGGAGACATGATAGATAGTGGTTCGGGAATATCCCTAATCCACTGTCGAGCCCAAGAGCCAATTTCCATTAACAATGCTCAAACTCTAAACCTCACCAAACGCTTTACATCTCTAATGTCTCTCTCGAAGAAAAACTCACCTATAACGATGCTTAAATAGGGTGTTACAAATTGGGTCACAAAAAACCCTAACTCATAAAGCCCAAATGGAAATACAAAATTACCCCGAGATAATAACATTTAACCTATGGTAAAAAGGTTAAATACACAAAATTCCCTAATACAAATATGTGAGTCACGAACCAGCAATCACCTTCTTGACGAGCATATTGAGCTATGACAAAACACCCTCTAGTCCAAAGTACCCAAGGATATCAAATTCCTTCTTAATCTTGGGGCATATCTAACTGATGATAGAACATAGGTGGTCCCATCATCCAATTTCAGCTTAACTGAACTAATACCTTTAACTTCACAATGTTGATCATTACTCATAATTACCTTACCACCCTCACATTTAACCAAATCAACAAAAAAAAAAAAAAAAAAAAAAAAAAACTCTTTAAAGGCAGACATATGGAAGGAACAACCAGAATCCAAAACCCAATGACTATCATAGTCAATGGAATCACAGGCAATAAGGGTGTCAACATACTCATAATTTTCCAAAATGTTTGATGACTCCATATCGTCTTTCTTGATAGGCAATTTGCCTTTACTTTTTAGAGCAGGACAGTCATACCTAATGTGTCCTTCCTTTTTACAATAATAACAAGTAGCCTTATAATTTTAATTCCTTTTAGAAGTTGATTTGTTATAAGGCTTACTTGAATTACTAGACTGTCCTCTAACGAAGAGAGCTGCAGAATCATGTTTCTCAACCTTCAATTCCAAATCTCTAGATCTCAAAGAATCTAGAACAATATCTAAAGTAAGTTTAACCCTACCATATTTTATCACAGATTTTATCTCTTTAAGCTTATCGTGCAACGAATTAAGAAGAATTACAACTTGATTTTCAGAACCCAATTTTTCACCAGAGAGCCAAATCCCCACAAATTTTACTAAATTCATCAATATTCTCTTCCAAACCTTTTGACGGATCCATGCCGAAAACCAAATAACCTCTCTTTAAGGTAAATTTTATTGGTAAGTGATTTTGACATATACAAAGTATCCAATTTATCCCAAAGTTTAGATACACTTTCAATATTATTTACCATATGCAGCACATTATCAGCAAGATGTAATATCACAGTACTATATGCAATTTCAGACATCTCAATTTTTTCCTCATTAGTCATAGTGGTAGGAAACTTACATCGATCAAGAGCTTTAGCTACCTTTCGTTGAACAAGGAGTGCTTTCACTTTTGGCTAGCTTCCAAAATACGTCCTACGGCTCACGAATACAATTCCAGCAAAATTGGCACACAAATTGCAAATTAATTCATCATATGCCTTCGGGAATACTAATAGCGATATTGCAAATCAATACATGAATGAATTTGTACAAAAAAAACCAATATTACCGATGGAATCACCAAAATCTAATACTTTAAGCATATACTGCCTGAACGAAACCCAAATTGCAAAACCACTATTTTCAAAATCACCACCAATGACCAGCTGCTTGAAAATTTGGAAACAAAACCACTTATGCACATAAAACCACCCGAATTTTACTTATTGGTTTCCAAAACCAAAACAATATGAATGGTGCCTGAGATTTAAGTGCTCTAAAAAGACAAAATACAAGTCCCGCTCGACTTCTAATGTAAGGACCCGACCCAAATCAAGCTCTGAACTTAAGTCCTTTAACTTTAAATGCATGAAAACGACGTTCGACAGTAGGGCATGTATAAAAACAAAATCACTTCAAATCGACTCTTTACAAACAAGTTTATAAAACATTAAATCCATTAAAAGAA